>APFE031534051.1:44012-70634 GCA_000404065.3 Pinus taeda | reverse complement strand
GATCTTTCATCTTACCTGAATTAATCATGAGTTTCCCACACTCTGATAGAAGTTCATTCTATCTCTTTCTTCCTCTTTTCTTGCCTGGGTTTTTGGAGGAGTGTCTTGAACTTATCTCCATTGATTTAACCCATATGTTCTCTTGGCTGTCATAGTTCCTTTTGACTCCTACAGCCTTTGTTTGAGACCTTCAGAGGAATAGCTGTTGTACTCTATCAAACTCCTCTTATAGTAGAGAGTCAATCCCTTTGTTGGTTCTCTACTCTAAAAACTTTTCTAGTTCAAGATTCTCCCTTTGAAGAACCTCCTGTAGGTCTTGGTCCTCCATACCTCCTTCGCTTGGGGTCATCTCATGGTCCCTGCCAAGCTCCATAATGCTTGGTGGGTTCTCCTTTTTTTCATTGTATTCTTGTATGATTTCCATGTTATCCTCTTTTTCTTTCTTTGTATGGATGTCCTCTGGTTCCTTATTCATTCCATTTTTTATATCCTCTTCTTCTAAAATCTTGAATATATTATCACTTGGTAGCTTATTCTCGCTAAGTTTATTTTGGTACTTCCTTCCCCCTCATTTCCCTCTGCCTCCCACTTTGGTGAAACCTTCAGGGTATTTTCCTATTTTGGTTTTCAGATTATCCTCCCTTTTGTTGAGTGGGCAGTCTCTGAAGAGGTTCCCATGTTCATGACATTTACGACATCTGAATGGGATGTGTTCATAGTCAACCACATGTACCCATTCCTCATCATAAACTTCTAGGATGACTTTATCCGGGAGTGCTCCCGATAAGTCCGTTTCTACACATATGCAGGCAAAGGAGGTATATCTACCATGTAGAGTCGCCTTTGAAATCTCTATAAAATTCCCTAATTTATTACCTATAGCTTTTAAGGATTCCGACAGCCAATAATCTAATGGTAAGGAGTATAATCTAATCCATACGGGGATCGATGTGAACGTTTTTCGCTCCGGAACAAATTTCGTCATCCAAGGTCGCATGTAGAGGCCGGCAGCAGCATAAAAGTAGGGTCCTCCTTCGAAATATCTATCTTTGTCTTCCAGGTTAGTGAAAACCACTGTGAAAAAACCCTTGGACCCAAGATGTAGATTTATTTCTCCCTTTGGTTTCTAGTTGTTTCTTATCCATGTGTACAACACTTTCTCTGTGGGCCATATACCCATAAACTTGCATATAATCGCATAAGTTGCCATGTGATTCCTATGCACCTGTAATGCAGGATCATTTAAGACCACCTGGGGTTTGATGTTAGACTTGGGCTTGCAGGGTCCCATTGTAGATATATTCTCCATTCTCTGACTATTGTCTCCAGATTTCGCTTCCTTCCTGGCCTCCTTGTGGATCCCTTCCTTTTCTAGGGATTTGCTGCTTTTTGGCTTTTGAGTGTTGATTGTCTTTGTCTTTGCCTCCATTGGTTTCGTGAAATTGTTTAGACTTGTCTCTTTTCTTTTGTTTGAAACCATGTTACTGTAGGAGGGAGTGGAGCTCCCTCCTCCATGCCCCTCCATCATTACCAACTCCCTTCTGCCACCCCTGTTCAAAACCCTAGTCACTCCCAATGCTCCCTCCAAAAAAAAAATCAACCTAATCATCTGAAATTATCAATAAAGAGAAGTCCTTTTAGGATGAAAATTTACAACGCCAATTAATTTGTATTTTTTTTTTTTTAAGAAGGATTATTCCGAGTATGCATAAGTTTTTTGGCATTCACTCATTTTATGAATCTCCTCATTTCAATTGAGCTTTAATAATCTATTTTCTGTTGACTTATATTTTTTATTGTACCAACTATTACAAGTTATCTTATTGTATATTTTTGTACCTATCTTGAAAGCATTCTTTCTTTATTCACACATAGGTAAATTTCACTATTTTCTCATAATTTACTTTCTAATAAAATGATTTGGAGCATATAAATTATGTAATTATAAAATTACTTCAAATACAATATAAAATATAATTAGATATTGAGATAAATTAATGATGAAATGTTGTGAATATGTAGATATTGGAATAAACTAATAAAGAAATGTGTTGAATATGCATATGTAGATATTGATATATAATGAGATGTCAATACATAATAATTTAATGGTTATGAAGTTTTCAAGTTGTTAGAAAATTTAATTTAAAGGAACGACAAATTAATTTTTTAAATTAATTTTTGAGTTTATGGATGAACTAATATATTAATAAATAATGATAAAAATCTTCCTTTCCTTCTCTATTTGATTCTGGAATTAATAATTAGTTTTCTAATTAATTGATTTTCCTTAGATATTCCCCTCAGGGGTTAAATTTGACGGGTGACCCTACCTGTCAAGGAATTTTTTTATGACGTTTTTATTTTTACACTGCCCATCATATGACTTTTAAAATTTATTTGTACAAGTTTTATCTAATTTCAAATTGTACAATAAAAGAACAATAGTTGTGAAATAATTTTCAAACCAAAAACGTAACGTGCATGATTTCTCGGTTGGATACAACGACCCTTTTGGTGGCTCGCCCAACAACCGACTTTACAGACAAGAAGTTGTGTTCAACCTCATTTCGGACAAAACCCAACAGTCTAATGTTATTTACTGCACAAACCGTTGTTGAAAGTCCAGTCCAATTTTTTACATCAAATACAAAACAAAGCACAATTTTTTACATAACCCACTACCAGAATTCAGCTGGTTTAATATCCCACTAAAGACAAATGGATTCAATGCATCAAGCTCTACTGAAATTTCAAACATATAAAAGTCCAGTCCAATTTTTTACAACAAATACAAAACAAAGCTCAATTTTTTACATAATCCACTACTCAGAATTCAGCTAGTTTAATATCCCACTAAAAACAAATAGATTCAATGCATCAAACTCTACTGAAATTTCAAATATGGCATTGATAAACATCTAAATGGCAGTCTGGCAATGGCATGGATAATTATCCAAAGCATAGTGATAAATCCTTTTCTCTGATCTTTCTATATGCAACTAAGAAAATACCTGACATTTTGCAGAGCATAAAGCATGCCAGTCATCAAGTGTTCCTCGACATCCAACACCACCATAGGAAAGAGATAACTAAAAGGACATTAGAATCACAAAATACATCATGAATCACTTCAAGAAATTACAAGAAATTACCAGCTACAACAGTGTAGTTTTTATTTGTACAGAGAGGGAGGGATTTCAAAAACCTGGCAACGCAATCTCTCGCGAGTCGCGGGTTAGTAGATCCAGAGTAAAGATGGATCTATTCTGGTTTAATTCCCCCATTGAAATAGGCTACATTCCAAGTGAATACCATGGGTCAATACCATGTGCCATTTTTATTTTTATTAATACTAATATTAGGGTTAATAATGTTTTTTTGCATGGTATTAAAAAAAAAAAAATTGTTTACCATAACTCTCGTTTATTTATATTTTTATTAATTTACCATATCATTCATAAATACAAGGTGACTTATGGAGTAAATATAAAAAAATGTTTTATTTGTTTACCATACCTCTCGCTTATTTATATTTTTATTAATTTACCATACCTCTTTTACAAATATGGTATTTGGCCCATAGGATTCACTTAAATAAACCTCTTTCTTGAGCCTTCATAAATAGAACGAGGGTTATGGACTAAATATAAAAAGAGGTTTTATTTATTTACCATGCGTCTAGTTTATTTATATTTTTATTTATTTACCATACCTTTTGAGTAAGTATAAAAAGACGTTTTATTTATTTACCATACCTCCACTTTACTTATATTTTTATTTGTTTACACCCTTGCATGTATATAAGGTGACTTATGGAGTAAATATAAAAATGCTTTATTTATTTACCATACCTCTCATTTATTTATATTTTTATTAATTTACCATACCTCTTTTATAAATATGGTATTTGGGCCTTTGGCCCATAGGATTCACTTAAATAAAACCTTTTCTTGAAAATGGGCGAATGGATTACTTTAATAAAACCTATTCTTGAAAATGTGCGAATGGAAGGTTGTAACTCCTAATTTCAAGGGCTAAATTTACCTTTTTTACCCTCTCCCTTAAAATAAGGTGGGCTATTTGAGGTGATTTGTAAAAATGTACTATGATACAAAATATTCGCCCACTAAAAATTTAAAACCCCTTAATTTCGCCAAAGGGCGAACATTCGCCCCTAAAATCACCCCTAATGGGTTTGAATACTGCCCATTTCAGAGTCCACCCACCCCCCGACAGTCTAGTTCAGATGGCTAGAGGGGGTTGAAACGTCATATAGGATGTCAAATGTAAAAAGATGGGCTCGGATGATGTGAGAGGTGGTAGTACTTTATCGTGATGCAATGGGCATATGGTGGGGTAGGGAAATTTATTTAATGGGATGTGATTGGATGTGTGGTGAGGGAGGCAAATGAATGAAAATATGAGCGGAGGGGTGATTTTTGGGTGAAACTGTAGGAATAGTGGAATAATATACCAAATATTATTTGATATACCAAACTTTAGAGTAAGACTTTAATCCCTTAGCCTTTCTTCTGCCCATGAAGATATATTTAAAATTCAACTTAGGATAAAATTTTCATGCTTATCCTGAAATCATCATTGTGCTTCTACCTACCCTTTCTCATTTCAATTCTTTTCTAAGCTAACATTTTTTTTCTTCATGCTTTGCAGGGTGCATTTAGACTAGCATACCCAAATCACTTTTTTATGAGAATATACCTTATCTTGTCACTTGTCTCACCATTGATTCAGATTAAAACTTTGAATCAATTTTATTTCTACCTAGCTACTGATTTACGAAGATTAAACTTTTTCATAAATCTTTATTCGCTAAACTATTCAACATAAATTTAAATGTGTTCAATCATGATTAAATTGTATGATTTTAACAAAACTTTACTCATTTGTGGCATTCAAAAACAATTTGCACACAACCTTATTTGATAATAAACTAAAAGAACTAACTTATCAGTAGTGGCATTTAGACTTGCAACACTTTCCTTATTATTTCTATTTTTTCTTTTGTAGGGTTCTTATGTCCCTTTTTCTTATTCATTTTTTTAACATACCCGCTTTTCATTTTACTTTTTCATATATTTTTGGAAATCATTTGAATATTGAAATTATGCACAATATGAAATCACAAATACAAAATACTCGATCACCTTGAGATCCTATAATTTATAGGACCCTAACACATCATACTTGGGAAAAATTCTATGCAAATAGGAAGAATGTTTTCTACAGTGTTAGAATTAGTTGGTGAGATTGTTTTCTTATAGTCATTGCCACCATTCTTGTCCTTTGGAATTATTTCAAAATTTGTAATAGAAATCTAAGTATGTGCAATGAATTTTTTTGTTTCTCATACTGTTTGGTAATTTGTGTAAGCACTAGCAATGTTAATGTCATTTTAGAATTCTTATCTATGAAATATGCACAAAATATTGGTCTTGTGTTGTTTTCTTTGTCTAAAAATTTTCAATATGTAACGGGCACATCCATATGGAAAATACTTGTTATTATATTGGTATTGATATATTCAATTTATATTTGTATATGTTGGAACCTTTTTTTTTCTAATCATAAACATTTGATTGAAATAAATTCTTGAAAAGAAAAGAAGATTGATATCTAACTGGCTAAACTTGGACAAAACTAGTTTTTTGGATCCGTTTGTTCTCTATTTTTCTTATTTCATTATCTTTGGTACGATATCTACTTTTGTAGCTATGCAATTCAGATGTATATTCCATTTTTTTAATTATTTGTATATATTTGATCTAATTCATATTTTTGGAGCAAGGAAGATGAAAAAAATATAACATATGTAGTTAAAGAAAGTGATAAATTTGTTAAGAGGTGTGTTTTTGTTCCATCTATCGTCATTTGATTATATACTGTAATTAGAAAAGACACTTTTGCAATTTTTAGGAAACATATAACACATAGAGATACAAATCCAGGAGAACAAGTACAAGGAAAAAGGTACTTTGAATATTTCCATGAAACATTTGTACATTTCTTTTTTTTCCAATTTAATATATGTAACAAGGAACTATAAATTGGAATTTGTTGAAAGTAAAGTCTATTTAGTATTTTACCCATATGCATAGAAATCAGATTCTTTCAAGTAACTATGAACTTGATATTATAATATACATTAGCAATGAATTTGCAATATATGGTTTGGTCTTCATTACCCAATCTTGCTTACTATCAATTTTAATGTCCTTTCAAGGAGTGATTTCAATGCAATACTTGTGAACACGCAAAAAATATTAGATTATGAACCAATCTCAAATAAATATATTATCAATGATGTGATGATAGACATGGATGAAGAAGCCAACATGGCAATGAGCACAATTACAAAAGCAAATATCGCACGATACACAACGAAAGGAGCATAAAATACACAAGAAATAGCGAGAAAGGTAGTTCTATCAAAGTTTAGCTAAATGTATATGAAATTTCTTTTCTTTTCTAAAACTAATTTCAATTCCATTCTCATGACTAAGAAAAAAATATCTAGTCTATGCCATTATAAATCAAAGATATCAGTAACATAACATGAATAATTTTCCATGGTGATGTGTTGCTTACATATCAAACTTTTTTTAACAAAGAAAATATGACAAGACCAATAATCCATGCAGATTTGATAAATAAGAAGGCAAAAATGACTAAAACATTGTTTTTTCTAATATAATTTATCAAACAACATGAGGAACAACTTATTGGAAATGTTGGTGTTTCTATTACAAATTCAAGATAATTCCAAAGCACAAATATGATAGTGGTGTCTGTGAGAAAATTCTCACTAAATAGCTCCAGCATTATAGAAATATGTTGGAAACAATGATAATACTAAGAAGGGGATGAATCAATATTAAGGCTAATTTTAACTTTTTATGCCAATTTACTTTTCTGATTCATACTTGGCGACCATCCATATAATGGGGAGCAATATAAAATCAACATACAAGCACACACCATGAGCATCATACACATGAGACACAAGGTTTTATGTGGAAACCCTTCCAGGAAAAAACCACCAAAGGTTGTTGTTGTTATTTATGTAAATAAGAGCACCTACTCTATTACATCAATTTGTTTTGTGAGCACCCACTCATAGGAAGTGCCAAATCCCTTTGATTGTTTACTAGCAATGACTAGTAGGAAGCACCAACTCCCTCTTTTTGTAGACACCTGTCCAGATTACCAGAAGCACCATGTGAGGCACCAACATCATGGATTTTTTGCAAGCACCAACTTGCAGCTCCTATTTTTGAAAGCCAACTTGCAGAAGGCACTAACCCCCAAGCCTTGTTAAGCACCCACTAGATATGGAAGAACAAACTTCTTGTATGGAAGCACCAACCCACACTCAAATAGGAACTGAATGCTATCTGTAGTTTGGTAGCCACTATGCCAGATATCAACTTTGTTCTCTCTGATCACACTGCTCACTCTGCAACAACCCATTGATCTTCTCAAAAATAGTCATTCATTGCAGTCCACATAGATCTACTCTTTTATCTTCATTAATATTCACTCAAATCTTGACCTTTTTCTATCCACAACACACACAACTCTCGACCTTCTTTCTTTGCACGAACACCTTCAAAATTTATCGCAGCACATAAATTTTTAGCCTTTCTCACATAACACAGGCGACATTAGCCTTTCTCACACAACACATACAACTCCTTCCTTTCTCACAACATAGCATAGGAAACTTCCACCTTACTCACAAAGCACACTGGAAACTTTTTCCTTAGTCACAGAGAACACAGGAAACTTACACCTTACTAACAGAGCACACAGGCAACTTCTACCTTTACTCACAACAGTGTAGCTCTCGGGGTCTCTTACCTCTCCATAGGAACTCTCGGCCTTTCTCTATAGAACTAGCTCTCTCTCAGCCTTACACAACAGTGCACTCACTCAAAGATTTTCCACATAGCTCACTCGCAACTATGTTGCTTTCCCCTACTTTTCTCATCTGAGATCTTGGGTTTTGTTCCTCTGATGCCCCCTGATCGATGTTGCCACTTTGTCATACATTCACACTATGTAAGTGTACCTTGACATGGATATTCCATTCTACTTCTACATCTACCTTGGTCTATGCCATTGCATTAACCATGAGAATGGGAAATTGACAATTTCTCCATACTGAGAATGAATTCTCAATCTACCTGCACACTCTAGCAAGCACAATCCTCTTTGTGTGCAACTCTCCTATCACTGAGTCTCTCTGCCCATGGTAGACTCTGCTACATGTCCTATGGCTTCCCCACTCTACTTTGGCATGGAATTCCTTACTGCTGTAGTGTCTCTTGTTCGTTTCTTGTCATAATTCAGAAATAGAGATTGACCTTTTCGTCCTTCATCGTCCAACTGCATGGATCTCCATGTTGAGAAATTAATTCTCAAATGACCTGTAAACTACTTCATGAGTCCCATACTTTCATTTAACTCACTGAAGACATGCATCGGAGCATAAATATGGCTTGTCTCACCTCAAGGCATACCTAACACTCTTTCCTGAAGATCGTGGTCCTTGTTTCGTTGAAACAATGATCTCTGATAGTTGCCATTAGTTCTAAGACCAACTCCTCTGTTGCCACATTCAATGTCGTAGTTGCCAACCCATATGCCTTTACATCTATGTACTGATCTATTAGAGAAATTTCACATTGTTATACCATAGAGGTACAATGTTCCTGTTGGGTTCAATCTTCCTTTACGACTGCTCTATGCACTTGGATCTATGGATTTACATGAGAAAGAGCCTACCTAATATCGAACACTCCCTCCATAAAAAATTTTCAATAACCAACTTTTCATAAGTTTCGATATCCTAATCCTCCAATTTCCGAGCTCCATCTTCTTAGCCCTTACCACGCTTCTCACCATAGGACTGCTGCATGTGACCTACCACTTAGAATTAAGGTGCTAAGACTTCAATTCTTGTTGGTGGACATTCTCCCTTTGTCAAATGCTCTGCGCCCTTGGTTCTTTGGCCCCTCACAACGAAGTGCCATCCCATTATTGAAATCCCTCTATATTGGAAATTTTCCAAACTCCAACGATTCTAAAGTTTGGATGTATTCAATCTCCAATTGCTGAGTTTCTATATGACATCATCAAGCCACATGGTGACTCCTTAGTGGTGACACATGTCACCCAATTCTAGCCCATTAGCCTACATAATAAGGTTGGAGATTCCTACCATGTGCCCTACCATACTACCATGTCTTGTTGATGTTAGCTTCCACTGTACCTTATCGTCGCTAATTAGATGCTTCCATGTGTCCTTATCAAAGAAAATCACACGTGTCCATGTGTCTTGATAGAGGAGAGAGAGGAGGACCCATCAACCTTGGTTTTGCATTGAAATACTTTGTTACTTATCTTTTGGAATTCCTCGGTTCTCTTAAAGGCTTATCAAAGCTTATCAATATCGCAATATTTTAAATTTTCGTCACTTGACAAAGTTTTGATATTGCGATCTCTGATATGTTGATGTTCTGATACGCCAATCTACAGGATTTCAATATCCTCCAACCTTCGATACAACCTGCTCTAATGTATCGCACCTTTGAAATTATGATAATGCTGATATGCCGATCTCCAAAATTCCAATGTGCTGATACACTGATTTCTGGGGTTCTGATCTCTTGACGCGTTGATATGCTGAGCTCTGATCTCCAATGTATTGATACGCTGACTTCCGACCTTCCTATGCATCGATATGATGGACCTACGACATTCCGATCTTTAATATGATGATTTCCTGGATGTGTCAATCTCCAATATCCTAGACCTCCAATATTCCAACCTTCTTAGGACTTAAAGTCCTTGATCATCGGCAAGCCATGACTTTTGATCCAAGAGTCCGTTTATGGACATCTACATATCGTTTCAAAGCTCTAGAGAAATTCCCAATGGATAGGATCTAATGTAGGTTTTGAGCCCATTTACTACCTCTAATATGGTTCCAAAATATCTGCCATTATTCTACTCCTTGACTCTCTTGACATCTAAACTCACAACCACCAATGTGATCCTTTTCATGAAGCCTACAACTACCATGAGGTTCCTCCTGGGCCATCACTACTAACATCTGCTATGAAAAACATCCAAGCTAGTCTCGTTGACATTAATGCCAACACTCCTGCCAATAGTTACGCAGTGCTCCTGCCAAAAATTAGGAAATTCCAACTTCCTAACACATCTCCCCACCATGACTGTTGACATCAATTCCAACACACTTGCAGTTTCCTTCACTAGGCCACTGGCAATCCAAACAATTCCAACTGCCCAACAATCTTCCCCTTTGGAATTGATGGAAACAATCCATCCTTCTCTTCATGTGATGGCCTAACCTCATGCTTCTTCCACACATCTCCTTGCATGAGACACCAATGGCTTGTTTTCTTCTACATAGGCCATCCCAGCTTGTCCACAACTTCTCTCCCCCTTTGACATCAATGGAAAGGGGCTAGAAGTTGCCTTACTCTCCCAATGCAATCACTTGGCTTTGAAGACCATAGTCTAACTATTGAGATGTGCATTCTACTTCACATAAATATCTACCATGACTATCGCTATTGCTACTCCATAAACTTGGCATATTTGATATGCTCCCCTTGAACATATACTACCTCTGATTTGAATGCCTCCAGTTTTGGACACCTTATGGATGTTGGCTGAGCACTCTCTCCAATAATGCATATTTTGTATAAAAAAGATTGATACTCATTAAAATTCTCATGGTATTATTGCTGCTGCAAATACCAATTAATGACGATGCATTACGAATCACATTTCTTTGTTGCTACCACTACTTTTCAGGCTGTGATCCACTTCTCCCCTTGAGATCATACTCATACAATAGGTTGTTTTTCAACTAATACCAATTTATCCAAAGGAAATGATACAAATGGAACAATGTACCAGGAAAACTCTAATATTTATTTTCTTAAAAAGAAATGTCCATTTGCACACAAGGTTACTCAACATGAGCCCAACACAACCAATTGGCATAGAGATACCAATTGAGGGTTAAGGGCCATGGAAAGCTTTCACCAATTGTGTTTCATGAACAAAATATTTCTATGCATAAAAAAACTTACAACTTAACTAAAATAAGGGTGTTTCACCATAGATGCATACCTTTCATCTGTTGAGCAATCCCCCTTTCTAAGGCTGCCCATTTTCGCCTGCTACTGCTTATTCAAGAAACTCCCCCTAAGCCAATACTCTTTGGTCCCCTGCAACGTCTTTCTTGCCTCTCCGTGTGGACTAATCCTATGGACCTGACCTAACTATGAGCTTCTTGTCATTCCACTCTTCCACCACAACCCATCTTCTTCCCACAAGATAAGATATTGTTGTGTTCCCCTCAAGCTAGATGCACTCCACCTTCATCAATCAGATGAACCTTTTTGTTCATTCTTCTTGGCTTCCCACATCTAACTTATTCAGCCTCTCTTGAGGCCTTTCTCTTCATTTATATAAGAGAAACAAAGGATGTACTCCCCCTGAGCATATTATCCCCTTTCTTCCTCCATACCTTCAATGGTCAAGTCTTGACAGAAGAATTTCTCTCCAACTTCTTCTTTACCCATGTTTGGGTCTTCTGTTGACTGCACAAGACTAGAGGAAATTTCTCTTTCACCTCCTCTTTCTTCAGCTTTCCCTTGTGATATTGAGCATTTAAGACAAAATTGTATTCATTTTCTCTTTTCTTCCTTTCTATCTTCAAATCTCGAGTTGCTACAGTTGCATGCATATGCTGAGGAGCATGCCTTTTCTTCTCATTTCTGTAGCTAGCTCTCTTGTGCCCAACTTTTCCACAATTGTAGCATTTGATTTGGACTAAGAATGGGACAAAGGACTTACTCTTTTTGACAACATTCTTTCCAAAACTCCTATTGCAACCAAAAAACCTTCTTCTATACTTTTTATGCATTCTTGGGCTTCTTCTACCCAACACATTTTGTTTCCTTACATGCAATCTACAGTCTATGGATTTTTGTAAAAAATTATTGCAAGAAAAACAATATCCATGAAAATTATTTTGATGACAGATGTTACCTTTTATTTTTAATATTTCTCCTTGAGTAGGAACGAACCTCTGTTGGATCTTCATGTTCCTTCTATGAAAACGTGTATTGCTATCATGCACTCTTTCTTATAGCTGCCTCGACCTATTTTGGTGCATTTCCAACTACTTCTTCTTAGCCTTCTGTTGCACTATAGGTTGCCATTTCTTAGCCTTCTACTAATTCCTTTTCTTCTCTCATTGTTGCTGCTTTCCATGTTTCTGATGTTGTCCAACAACCTTTCTTTCTTTGTTATCGTTGGAACCTTGAACTCCCTTTACATGGGAATTTGACCCTTCAACATTCACAATCTTGGAGCTTGGGTTTTCCTTGAAACCCACACTAGTCTTGATGAGAGGGGATATTTTCTTGCCAAGCATCTCATCCAAGACTTTCTTGCTCCCTTCAAGCTTCTGATATTGGGACATCTCAATTTTTTACTTTTCTATGTCATGTCTCAATGAGACTACTTCATTTTTTAGTCTCCCACAGTAAGCTTCCTTTTCACTCAATAGATTGGTTAACATCACAGTCACTCTACTAGCCTCTTCTTGTTGAGCATTTAGTTCAAGTATTTTTTTGCTCAACTTCTCATTCTCAAGCTCATAGTTTTTCAGTCTACTTGACATTTACCTCTGTTAGGTCCTTGACCTCTTTTAGAGTCGAGGTCAACCTTTTTTTAGAAAATGTCCTTTCATCTAGATCCATTTCTTCACTATAAGAGGTGATAGCTTCTGAGTAGCATCGTCTCACTTCTGAGACTTATTCCTCATCAATAGGAATGCGATGAGAAACAACTACTCCATGTTTTGGTTTGTTTCTAGAGCAACATGGCTCTTTAGCCTCTTCTTGAGAAAAATGGATATCTCCACCATACAGACATTGTAGTATGTCCAACACTTCCATTGCTAACTCACAATGCCTCACTTTATCAACATTCGACTTAGATAGCACCTTCATGATAATATTTTGGGCTTCTTCATTATGCTCACTCTTTTCTCCATTCAATACAGAGAGCCACTTATCAACATCCAAGGCCATTAAATAAGTTACCATTCTAACCTTCCAGATTTTGTACCAAAGCTCATGGCCTCGTCTGTATAAAAATGGAACTCCTTCTGCTATTAGCCAAGGTAGATCATCCATTTTTTCCTTTGATCTACCTTCTAGTGATTAAGCTATTCCAAAAGGAACATGGCTCTGATACTAATTGTTGGAAACAATGATAATACTGAGAGGGGGGTGAATCAGTATTAAGGCTAATTTTAATTTTTTATTCGAAATTACTTTTCTGATTCATACTTGGAAACCATCCATAAAATGAGAAGCAATATAAAATAAACATACAAGCACACACCATGAGCCTCATACACATGAGACACAAGGTTTTACATGGAAACCCTTTCGGGAAAAAACCTCCAAATCTTATTGTTATTATTGATTTAAATAAGAGCACCTACTCTATTACATCAATCTATTTTACGATCACCTACTCATAGAAAGCATCAACTCCCTTTGATTGTTCGCTAGAACTGACTAGTAGGAATCACCAACACCCTCTTTTTGTAGACACCTGTATATCTTACAAGAAGCACCATGTGAGGCACCAACCTCACAGATTGTTTGTGTTAGAGTCGGTTAGGTCATTCCAGTGTCAGAGATCAAAGATCTTTCTGCATTTCATTTTTAGGAGTCCCGCTCCATTCACTCAACTGCATTCCGCTAGGGGCATGCCAATAATCTGACGGAAAAGGTCATGCTAGTCATTTCCCCTCATGTCTAGCTCCTGTTGGCTTAGGTCTTTTATCAATGATCACTAAAGTCCATGACAGTCAAGGTCTGGTCCTTTAATGGACAAAAGTCATTTTCGATCATTAGGTCTAGGGATTAGTCAATTTGGTCTTCAAACATGTCCAACAAAGCTATGCAAGCCAGATGGAAGCCCTTACAAAGTTATGATTCAAAGAGTTTCATTGCCATGTGGACAAACTTCGCCTGTTCTTCAAAACTCTATTTTGAAGAAAAGTCAGATAGTGTGTCATTTGTGATAAAATTTTCAAAAAATTCGCCAGCTGATTTCTTCAGGTGTAGTCATGGTTTCCGTGGCAAAACGCCATGTCATGCGACCCCTGCCAAAAGTGCCGAAAATTTCATCATTCTAGCTAAAAATTCAAAGGAAAAAGTGAAATTCAGTGTTGCATTAAGTCAGTGAAAAGAGCCAAAATGAAACATTAGAAAAGTGGGTTTTGGAGAAGAAAAAATTAAACCCATGACTCCAAATGCCTTTATATACAGGTTTCCACAAAAATCAAGGTCATTGTGCAAATCAAGGTCATAGAGAAAACATAGCAAAGTTTGTGAGAGAGCTAGCACGCATTTGGAGTGAGTGGGAGTCATTTTCAGGAACGCGGCGCACACAAATAGGGGCGTGGCGCACATAGAGGGCGCGACACACAGAGCGCGACCCTGCAGTGGAAAAATTACAAGGGCGCGACGCACACACATAGTGTGGCGCACTGGGTTTGCTACGCGTCGCACACCGGTGAGGGCCCGAAATCGTGCCAAACTTGCAATCAATCACTTTGAAACCTCTCCAATTAATAGGTAGGGTCTACCTCGTGCTTGCTCATCAAATTTTTGTGAAGGTTATGGTGGTTCATGGCTATGTATAATTGCAACAAAAACTCATAAAACCTACCACTAGAAAACATCAAAGCCATTGTTGCTAGGGTTGCCAACTTGTTGCGTGGATTCCAGGGTTCTTCCTCCTTCTCATTTTTTCCCTTTCTTACCATTTTTCCCTATTCCCCCTATCCCATTTTTCCCTATTATCCCTACCCTATTCCCTATCCCCTCCACTCATTTGTCAACTATAAAACCCCAAAACCCTACCTTATTTAAAACCCCAAAACCCTACCTTATCAAAACCCCAAAACCCTACCTTATCAAATCCCCAAACCCTCCTACATATCCCTAAACAAAACTTCTCCCCATAACCCCTATTCCCATCATATTATTCCCCTCCTAATACTCCCTTTTTACATTTCTCCCCTTGGTGGTAGATATCACAACAACACCTAGTTTCATACCATCATCAAAGGGCAGCCCAAGTACAGTACACATGACAGTCATGGCCTGTGAGCATTCATCAGAGTATGAGATGGAGACACAAAGTGATTCATCCTCGGAAGAACAGGCTCCCAGGAGACATCACAAGAGTGACGAACATGTTAGGGATGATCCAACGACCCTCACTGAATTGCAGGCCTGCCCTCTTGCTATGTCATGCTTCTAGCATCTATCATGTTTTGAATTTTGTCAACGGGTGGATAATGTTAGAGTTCATCATGAGTCGGCCCATGTTTTTGTGCTTCACCTACATGGAGGTCAGTCTATCTTGGCTTGGGTCACCTTCACATGGACACCCGAAACTATCTCATTGGCAACCAGTATACCAAATGTTGGAGAACAATGGCACAAGAAACAGAAGGTGGATAGGCAACACTATGAGCCTTACATTAAGGCTAGATTCTTGAGGCAGTTCACAAGAGTCTTTCCATTCAAATATTTGAAAGATGAGTATGCTGCACTCATGAAATTGATCATGAAGTACTTCAGCTGTGAGGGGAAGTTCTCTCGTCTATATGCCTATCACATCAGGTTTCTCATGCACTTTACGAGGGTACGGATGATGAACCTCCCACTTTTCATTTGCAGGTACATAGAGAAGATGAACACCTTCATGCAGCATAAGACCCCTCAGCAGCAACTTAACAGTGTTTATCACTTTGCTTATATCCAGATTTTGGTGGATCATTAGTTGGGATTGTAGGGCATTGCTTGGGAGGACTTCATCTCCCGTGACCTCTTCAGGACTTCACAGGTATTATCAGAGGTAGAACATGAGATAGGTGGTTCTTCTCATGAGTATGAGCACCGTGAGATCACTACTATGCTAGTATTCATCACCTATCAGAGAGGCAGTAGGCATTTGTTTGCAGCAGCAAAGAGAGTGTTATCTCCAACTGGGGTGGAAGGGGCCTTGCTTCCTACATCAACAACACAGGTACAGGACAAGGGCAAGAAGCACATGCATGAAGAGGAGGCATCAAGTGAACAGGAGACTGACTTCATCCTCATTCAGGATGATGATGCAGATGAGGAAAGTGCCAAACTTAGGACCATCGAGGAGCAGAAAATGGAGATCTAAGACTTTTCACTCAATTTGGAGAGAGCCAAATGGATTATCAGGTATTTGGAGCAGAGGAACAAACAGCTTGAGGACCAGCATGAGATCATGGAGCTGCAAAGCATCCATGAGAATCGCCAAGCTGCACAACATAGGAGGATTGATCTCACTCCCTTGGAGCAAGAAATTAACAATGACCGTGAGTCTTGGCTCGAGCGCATCAACATCCACCTTGAGAGACTTCTGGAGAAGGCCGACAGGGACAAAACCATACTGAGGCGGATGGTTTATCATTATAGGGCACAAAACATGAGTTCAAAGGCTCGGATAAGGAGCTTGAAGGCAAAATTGAGCAAAGCAACAAAGAGGAAAAAGAGGCAAAAAGAGTAAGATCGGCTTCGAATCTTGGCTGAAGCCTTTGTGGCCCAGCATAACACCTCATAGAGGATCTCCAGCCCAAATTTCAATAAATTTGGGGCAATTTTGGTCACATGGCAAATTTTTGGTCACAACACTGGTTTTTTCTCCCTGTGCGCTTAGGATTAGGAGCTCCAAATTGCAAATGGATTGGATTTTTGGATTCAGCATACAAAATCACAACTACTGGTGCATGGACAAGAAATTTGGGCATGATTTGAGTCTCGAGGAGGTCAAAAACACACAAAAAATGACCTCTCTGCCCCTATTTTGACACACAAGACGCAGTCTTGGGAGAATGAAAATTTAAAGGGGCAAATGAGCACCAAATTCAGAAATTCCACTTGGGTTGGAAAGTAGACAGGCCAGGATTTCTAACATGCACACTTGGACACAATGTGGACTCCTACAGGTACCTCAAAACAGCCTCCAAAGTGGCACCGCGCATATAGAATTGGGCGCGGCACATATAGAGAAAAAGGCCAAATCACTTCCGGTTCGCGACATTTCGATTCGCGAATTTCTCCAACTGGGCCTGCTCATCTACATTTCACTTTTTTCAGCACCTAAGGCAAAATTTAAAGTATTTTCACTAGAGGATGGCTTCTATCCAAGTGGCAAAAGAAGGCGAGCAATCACCAAAGCCATTTGTCATTTTTGTAGCGCTGTACCTGTAACTAATGCTTGGCTTTCCATCTCCATTTTGTAATGATTTGAGAAACTCCCCAACTCTTGGTCGTTCTATTTCCTCATGGCATAGTCTATTTATTGTATGCAAACCATTTGCAAAGGGTTGGTTGGCTTGTAATTTCTGGGAGACTGTGGGAAAGAAACTCTGTTTCTTCATGTGTATATTTGAACAGAGGGATTAATGAAAGGCAACGGCTCTGTTTCATGAGATTCATGTGGTTGTGAGTGTAGCAAATGTGTTTTTCCTTATGTTTCATATGTATTTCGTTATGTTTCATAGTTCATTCATATTCATTTCCAGTGAAATTTTCTTAGTAAGATAAGGTAGAATTAATTTTTATTGCTCTGCCAATGGGAAAGTTTGACGCTGTGTGTTTTTCTTCTGTTGAAAAGGATTCATGTAATTATGCCCTTTTCACCTTCCTAAGAAATCTCTCCATTCCGCGTTATTTCAACTAAATTGCTAGACTTTCCGCCTGTCTCTCCTCACGAAGTAATCTGTGACTTTGTATTAAATTCTTTGCTCATTGCTGTCCGTTGGTCCCATACCATTCCAGAAACTTAGTCATTCATAAAAAGAATTTGCTTCTTGTATCCATATTTACTTACTAGCCTAGTATCAATATTTCACTGTAAGTCATTTTAGACCATTTTGTTTACTTATTCGCTGAGCGTGACTTGGAGAGAGCCCTCTCCTATTCTGGTAGGGCTAGCTACTAGACTGAGCATGGTTTTTGGTTACCCTGAATTTTGCCTTCCTTTAGACTAAGGTAGATTTAGGTGATAACATAGTGGTGACTCTGCTGGGGATACAAATTACTCCCCTTAATTCTTCATAATTCTAAGCTTCCGGATGATAAACTTAGGATTTGATAGGCCTAGTAAGTTGGTTGTGTCCTTTGCTTTTTCTCAATAGCACGCTGGCTTCTAGAAGATATACTAGAGCTAATCCAGATCTAGATCCTCGCACATCTACGAAAATCCCAATTTGATTTCAAGAATTCGTCGTCAAGAGAGCTCTATATCTCCTGTGTTCAAATCCCATTTATGCCCTGACATTTTTGAATATCTTGAAGAGCTATATTTTGATGAGCAGTGTGAAATATCATTGTTCAAGACCAAATACGAAAGGGCAATTGACTCTACTATCCACAATCCACAGTTTCTTGTAGACTTGGAGACAGAAAGGGCTAACCAGTCAATTTATAATTACATTATAGCTCAGCTTCAAACTCCAATTTCTATCCCCTTACAAACTGTGCACACTCCTCCAAGACCTCCAAGGCGAAATCCACCAAAAGTGATGGCTTCCCGTTTTGCACCTTTTGTTCTGCCTCAAGCTTTAGATGATATGCCCGCAGATTATCAAAGCAAAATCCCATTTTTTGATGACACTCCTAACAACATTACTGTTCAGCAACATGTGGACAGAATGGCAGATTTCTATGAACTTCATGAGATCGATGTGGAGAATGTGGCAATGAGCCTCTTTGTACAGACATTTGCAAGTGAAGTGAGGAAATGGTTTAGAGGTTTGTCGGCTGCATGTATCGCTACCTTGGCCGACCTACAAAGACAATTTTTAAACCAATGGGAAGTGAAAAAGAATCCTCTTATTCTAGCTGAATATGAGAAAATCAAATGAAACGCTGGTGAGTCGGTCCAAGACTATTGCATTAGATTCAATTCAGTTTATAATGAAATTCCAGATCATCTAAGGCCACCTGTGGGACTAGCCACGGTGAAGTTCTCGGATGGTTTTGATGCTGACATGGCTTATCAATTAAGAGAGAGAGAGAACCAGCCACAATGGAAGAGATGTAGAAGATAACAGTCAACATTGAAGCAAATTTGCTGGCCAAGAGGGCTAGAGCAAAAGTAGAGAAGAAGGTCACCGTAAAAGAAGAATCTTCCTCGGTAGATCAACTACTCCGGAAGGTAGAGCAGATGCTTGAGAGAGTGAAACTTGACAAACCTGAGCCACAAGTTAGAATTCCTAACTTCCGTGGCTAGCAACAACCACAATATAGAATAAGGCAGAGAGATCAGCAAGCCCAAGAGTAGACAGCACAACAGCTAGTACAGCCACCTTTGCAGCAAAATTTTGTGCATGGACTAGAATCAGATGAGGATGGGAATATAATAGGTGAAGAAACCACCTCTTTACTCCTGATGATTTTCCTATTTATCTCACTGAGGATGAGGAGTATGCAGAGATTTTAGCTGTACACAAAGATGTAGATTTCATTCTAGCAAATGAAACTGTCTTGGAGGAAGAATCAAATGAATACCAAAGAAGCTATATGAATGCTCTATCCGCCCAACAGTAGCGATATTCACTTAGAAACAGAGATGTGTCGGTCAAACCAATTCAGAAAAGGAAGGATATCGAGGCATCAAATAATGATTCATCAGTTGCACAAAGGAAAGGAAAGGAGGTGGTTGACCTGGATAGTAGCAAATCACCATCAGTAGAACAATCACATCAACAAGTTGCATCGAAAGAAAAGGAAAGGAAAGAAACCCCAGTCAAAGAGGTAGAAAAGATTCCCTCTTTTAATTTAGAGAATGAGATTTCTAAATTGAAGGTATCCATTCCCTTGACTGAAATAATGAGGAACAACAGTTATAGAGGGCAAGTATTTAAAATGTTGAATTTGGACCCAATGTCTGACATGGTGAATGTCGAAGATGATCAAACTAAAATGATTTTTGGCCCAGCATCAAATGGTGAGTCTCCTGATAGTGATGTGCCACCTTTTTATATTAGTTTAAGATTGCATTATTTTGTGTTACATAATGCCATGTTCGATTCCGAAGCTTCTCACAATCTCATGCCCAAGGCTATTATGGATAAGCTGGGTCTGGACATCACCCGACAATACCATGATCTCTCTTCGTTTGATTCCAGCAGAGTAAGATGTATAGGGCTCATCAAAGACTTGGTTGTGAGTCTAGATTAGCTCCCAATGAAGAATGTTTTGATGGATGTTGTTGTAGCAGATATTCCTCCCAGGTTTGGCAAGCTTCTTTCCAGGTCTTGGGTAGCGAAATTGAAAGGGACACTACAACCAGATTTCTCCTATGCAATGATTCCGGTGTTTGGCGAAATGAGGAAATTGTATCGGGAAAAAAAAAAGAAATACATGATCACAAGCAAGGAGAAACCAATAAATCATCCAATTAATTATGTACATACAGATTTAGAGTCTTTTGTTTTGTATTCAGATAGTTTCAATGATATCGATAGTCAGTTAGTAGAAGTAGATGATATTCCAGAAATAATAGAAAATTTCAGAGGAGTTTTAAAGAAAGAAGAAAAAGAACAACAGAACATCATTGAACGATCAGCTGAAAGTAATGGACAGCAAGTAGACAAAGCACAACAAACAGATTTTCAACACTTGCAAGAGGAGGAAGAAGGTTTGTGGACCATGGATTTCGATGGAGCAGTGGGACATGATGGCCCTGGAATTGGAATTTGGGTACACAATCCTTTCTCTGCCCCGAACAAAGTGCCTAGTAACGTGTAGGTATGCTCTTACAAGTTGGCTTTTGATTTTTCAAACGATGAAGCTGAGTATGAAGCTATGATTGCTGGCCTAAAGATTCTAAGAAAGCTGAATGCTAAGAGGATTTCAGTATATGGCGACTCCGAATTGGTAATTAAGTAGGTCAGAGGCGAATATCAAGCAAAGCATCCTAGGATGCGGACTTACCATAATGCAATCCTAGACATCCTAAAATTATTTTCAGAATACACCTTGACATGTGTGCCTCGTATACAAAATAGTATTGTTGATGCTTTGGATAAGGCAGCAAGTAGTTTGAAGATCCCAATGAAATCCAAAAATAAATTCGAAATCCATGTCAAGCATTGTCCAACCGTTCCAGACAATCAGAGATATTGGCAAGTTTTCCAAGATGATGAGGAGATTGATGATTTTCTGCAAAACAAAGGCAAGTTCAAAGAGACCTCAATTGATGTAAAAAATGACGATGGTAAAGGTAATGGTACAGATGATATGCAAATCAATGAAATGTACGTGTTGCATCTAAAGAATAATGTTATTCCTAAAGGTTTGATACCATTGGAAGAACTCTTTGATCAAGATGATGTAGCCCACAAGCCAACATTGCAGCCTATAGAGAAGGGTGTAGAAGAGGTCAATATTGGAATAACTGCTAATCCTAAATTGGTAAAATTGTCTAAAGAATTGCTACCGAAAATAAAGGACAAATATATCAGTTTGTTGTCTTCATTTGTAGATGTGTTTGCTTGGGACTATTCTCACTTAAAGACGTACGATACTAATATAATTCAGAACACTATACCCATCAAGCCCAATCAGAAACCATTCAGACAAAAGTTGAGAAGGCTTAATCCAAAGTTGCCGCCATCAATTGAAAAGGAGATCAACAGGTTGTACAAATTAGGAATCATTGTTCCCATTAGATTTTTAGATTGGATCTCTAATTTGGTGCCAGTACGAAAGAAGACAGGTGAGATTCGCTTATGCATTGATTTTAGAAATTTCAATAAAGTTTCGTTGAAAGAAAACTATCCACTGCCCAAAATGGACCATATACTTCAGCGAGTAGTGGGAGCATCTCGTATGCCACTACTCGATGGTTATTCTGGATATAACCAAGTTTCTGTCCATAAAGATGACCGAGACAAGACAACGTTCACCACTCCATGGGGAACTTTTCATTACGCCAAAATGCCTTTCAGTTTGAAGAATGCGGGTGCCACATTTCAGTGTGCAATGGACTTGGCTTTCACAAATGAGAAGGATGACTTTTTGGTTTTGTACCTGGATGATTTGACGGTGTTTTCCAAATCTGATGAAGAGCACATGTACCATCTAAAAAATGTCTTTCAAAAGTGCAAAAAATATGGCTTGTCGCTGAATCCAAAAAAGAGCTTGTTCGCCATGGAGGAAGGAAAACTACTCGGGCACATTATCTCAAATATGGCTTTCGTATTGACCCAGCACGTGTGCAAGCAATTCAGCAAATCGATCTTCCCCGGAATAAGAAAGAGATTCAATATTTCAATGGTAAAATGAATTTTCTACGCCGCTTTGTACCTAACCTTGCTGAGCACCTAAGAGAGATGACAAACATGCTTAAGAAGGAAAGCCAAGTGAAATGGATGGAGGAGGCTGTAAAATCTTTCAATTTGGTCAAATTGGCTCTTTCCTCAGCTCCAGTTTTAGTCAGCCCAGACTACACTCAGGATTTTATATTGTTTCCATTTTCTTCGGAGCACACTATGGCAGCTGTATTATTGTAGAAAAGAGATGATCATGAAAGACCCATTGCATTCTTCAGTAGAGCTATAAGAGATGTAGCCTTAAAATACAACATCATTGAGAAGCAAGCCCTTGCTCTTGTGAAAGCATTGAAAGATTTCCGGGTATATATTCTACATTCTCATATTTTGGCCTATGTTCCTAACGCTGCTGTCAAAGATGTTTTAGTACAGACCGATTCAGAGGGAAGACGAGGCAAGTGGATTGCAGCCTTGCTGGAATATGATGTGGAAATAAAGCCCACAAAGTTGGTTAAAGGACAGGGATTGGCAAAGTTAATGACTGAATCAAACTTGCACGCCTTGGACATAAATCTGATCGCTGCTATGTCCGATGAGAATGAGGAAGGATCGTCAATTCAGGTATCTGAAATGTTTTCTCTTTCTCCGTGGTATTCAGATATCATATATGTGCTTAAAAATTTGTCACCACCCGATATGACTAGAAACAAAACAAGAACACTCAAGTTGAAGGCTACCAAGTTTTGCATTCTAAATTTTGCACTGTATTGGAAAGGTCCTAGTGGCGTTATGTTAAATTTTTTGGTGGAAAAAGAAGCAAATAAGGTCATGGAGGACTGCCTCCAAGGAGATTGTGATGGTCACCTTTTCTGGAAATCAAAAGCAAATAAAATTCTGAGAGCGGGGTACTATTTGCCGACATTGTTTGCTGATGTATATAACATGGTCAAGAGCTATCATAAGTGTCAGATTTTTGAAGGAAGGTAGAAGTTACAGCCTTTACCACTTAAGCCTATTGAGGTGAGTGCCCCTTTCCAGCAATGGGGATTGGATTTCATTGGTGAAATTCATCCCACTTCTTCCGGTCAGCATAGATGGATCCTCACAGCGACATATTATTTCACAAAATGGATCGAGGCAATTCCCACCAGACAAACTACGGATGTGGTAATCATTTCATTCCTTGAAAATAACATCTTGTCTCGCTTTGGTTGCCCGAATAAGTTAATCACTGATAACGCAACAACTTTCAAATCAAAAAGGATGGTAGAGTTTTGTCATAAATATCATATCATTTTGGGTCACTCAATTTCCTATCATCCACAAGGCAATGGATTGGCAGAGTCCTCGAATAAATCATTGGTAAACATCACCAAGAAGCTGCTGGAAATAAACAAGAGGAGCTGGCATAAGAGGTTGGTCAATGCACTTTGGGTAGATTGGGTCAGTCAGAAGAAATCCATTGGCACATCACCATTTGAGCTTGTTTATGGAGTTGATATAGTATTTCCTACCTCTCTCACGGCCCTGGTAGTCAAAGTTCTCCAGGAGGCTGGCAGTGAAGAAGATCCCATGCAGAGAAGGTTGAATCAAATGGTCCACTTGCAGTAGACCAGAGAAGACGTTTTCAAGAACACATCCAAATTGCAGGAGAAGATTAAGAAAATTTATGACAGAAAAGAAAAGGCAGATAAATTTCAGTTGGATGATGTAGTGCTGAAGTGGGATGCAAGGAATGAGGAAAAAGGTAAGCACGACAAGTTTGAGAATCTTTGGAAAGGTCCCTTCAAGATTGTAGCATATTGGGGTTAGAATGCCTTTCTTCTGAAGGAAATGAATGGGGAAGATTGTCCAGGAGGGCTGATCAATGGTCGGCTGCTCAAGTGGTACCATTTCTGAGTTATTAACGCTTCTTCCACTGTCATTGTAAATACCATTTTTATTTCAGTTTGGTTTGAGTTTGTCATGTTAGTCTTCAAGTCATTTCAATGTCAAATTTGAGTCAATTTTTTGGTCATTTTAGTTTCATAAATGAGTCAGAGTCCTGTGTTGTTTGTCGAAATAATGACTCCATAGCCTAATGGACAAAGGCACTGTCTAGCTCTCCTAGAGATCTGTTGTTCTTGGCACCTCAAGGAGCTACCATCCCCCATTAGAGCCAATGTTAAAGGCGGTCTGGTCAGTCCTCCGTCAGAGGTCAAAGCTATCTCTGCATTTCATTTTTAGGAGTCCCACTCCATTCACTCAGCTGCATTCCGCTAGGGGTATGCCAATAATCTAACAAGAAAGGTCATGCTAGTCATTTCCCCTCATGTCTGGCTCCTGCTGGCTTAGGTCTTTTGTCAATGATCACTAAAGTCCATGACAGTCAAGGTCTGGTCCTTTAATGGACAAAAGTCATTTTCGACCATTAGGTCTAGGGATTAGTCAATTTGGTCTTCAAACATGTCCAATAAAGCTATGCAGGCTAGATGGAGGCCCTTACAAAGTTATGATTCAAAGAGTTTCATCACCATGTGGACAAACTTCGACTTTTCTTCAAAACTCTGTTTTGAAGAAAAGTCAAACAATGTGTCATTTGTGATAAAATATTCAAAAAATTCGCCAGGTGATTTCTTCAAGTGAAGTCATGGTTTACATTACCAAACACCATGTCATGCGACCCCTGCAAAAAGTGCTGAAAATTTCATCATTCTAGCTAAAAATTCAAAGGAAAAAGTGAAATTCAGTGTTGCATTAAGTCAGTGAAAAGAGCCAAAATGAAACATTAGCAAAGTGGGTTTTGGAGAAGAAAAAATTAAACCCATGACTCCAAATGCCTTTATATACAAGTTTCCACAAAAATCAAGGTCATTGTGAAAATCAAGGTCATAGAGAAAACATAGCAAAGTTTGTGAGAGAGCTAGCACGCATTTGGAGTGAGTGGGAGTCATTTTCAGGAGTGCGGCGCACACACATAGGGGCGCGGCGCACATAGAGGGCGCAACGCATAGAGCGCGACCTCGCAGTGGAAAAATTACAAGGGTGTGGCACACACACAGAGCACGGTGCACTGGGTTCACTGCGCGGCGCACACCCGTGAAGGCCCGAAATTGTGCCAAACTTGCAATCAATCACTTTGAAACCTCTCCAATTGACAGTTAGGGTCTACCTCATGCTTGCTCATCAAATTTTTGTGAAGGTTATGGTGGTTCATGGCTATGTATAATTGCAACAAAAGCTCATAAAACCTATCACTAGAAAACATCAAAGCTATTGTTGCTAGGGTTGCTAACTTGTTGTGTGGATGCCAAGGTTCTTCCTCCTTCTCATTTTTTCCCTTTCTTACCATTTTTCCCTTTTCCACCTATCCCATTATTATTCTCCCTACCCTAAAACATTCCTACCCTATTCTGTATCCCCTCCACTCATTTGTCAACTATAAAACCCCAAAACCCTACCTTATTTAAAACCCCGAAACCCTACCTTATCAAAACCCCAAAACCCTACCTTATCAAATCCCCAAACCCTCCTACATATCCCTAAACAAAACTTCTCCCCATAACCCCTATTCCCATCATATTATTCCCCTCCTAATACCCTTTTTTCATTGCTCCCCTTGGTGCAGATATCACAACAACACCTAGTTCATACCATCATCAAAGGGCAGCCCAGTACAGTAAAAACAACAGTCATGGCCCTGTGAGCCATTCATAGAGTATTGAAGATGGAGACACAAAGGTGGATTCATCTCGAAGAAACAGGCTCCCAGGAAGACATCACAAGAGTGGACAACATGTTAGGGATAGCCAACTACCCTCGACTTAATGCAGGCCTCCCTCTTGCTATGTCATGCTTCCAGCATCTATCATGTTTTGAATTTTGTCAAAGGGTGGATAATGTTAGAGTTCATCATGAGTTGGCCCATCTTTTTGTGCTTCACCTACATGGAAGTCAGTCTATCTTGGCCGGGGTCACCTTCACATTGACACCCGAAACTATCTCATTGGCAACCGATGTACCAAATGTTGGAGAATAGTGGCGCAAGAAATAGAAGGTGGATAGGCAACACTATGAGCATTACATTACGGCCAGATTCTTGAGGTAGCTCACAAGAGTCTTTCCATTCAGATATTTGAAAGATGAGTATGCTCCACTCATGGAAT
>APFE031534051.1:23260-41407 GCA_000404065.3 Pinus taeda | reverse complement strand
CTATTTCCTCATGGCATAGTCTATTTATTGTATGCAAACCATTTGCAAAGGGTTGGTTGGCTTGTAATTTCTGGGAGACTGTGGGAAAGAAACTCTGTTTCTTCATTGTATATTTTGACAGAGTATTAATGAAAGGCAGCGACTCTGTTTCATGAGATTCATGTGGTTGTGAGTGTAGCAAATGTGTTTTTCCTTATGTTTCATATGTATTTCGTTATGTTTCATAGTTCATTCATATTCATTTCCAGTGAAATTTTCTGAGTAATATAAGGTAGAATTCATTTTTATTGCTCTGCCTGTGGGAAAGTTTCACGCTGTGTGTTTTTCTTATGTTGAAAAGGATTCATATACTTATGCCCTTTTCACCCTCCTAAGAAATCTCTCCATTCCACGTTATTTCAACTAAATTGCTAGACTTTCTGCCTGTCTTGCCTCACGAAGTAATCTGTGCCTTTGTATTAAATTCTCTGCTCATTGCTATCCGTTGGTCCCATACCATCCTAGAAACTCAGTCATTCATAAAAGAAATTTGCTTCTTATATCCATATTTACTTACTAGCCTAAGATCAATATTTCACTTTTGTCATCGTCTACCATTTCATTTACTTATTCGCTGAGCGTGACTCGGAGAGAGCCCTCTCCTATTTGGGTAGGGCTAGCTACCAGACTGAGCATGGTTTGTGGTTACCCTGAATTTTGCCTTCCTTCAGCCTAAGGTAGATTTAGGTGCTAATAGCTTGTAAGTACCAACTTGCATCTCCTTGGATTTTTGCAAGCCAACTTGTAGGAGAACTAACCCCCAAGCCTTCTCATGCACCCACTAGATATGGAAGCGCAAAATTACTATATGTAGGAACCAACCCACACTCAAATAGGAACTAAATTTTCTTTGTAGTTTGGAAGCCACTATGCTTGATAACAACTTTATTCTCTCTGCTGACACTGCTCACTAGACAACAAAATAATGATGTACACAACAATAGTCATGTATCATAGTCCATGTAAATATGTTCTATGCTTTTCATCAATAATCACTCAACTCTTGACCTTTTTCTCTCCACAGCACACACACAACTCTCAGACTTCTTTCTCTACACATAAACGTTAGCACATGAACTTTCAACCTTTCTCACACAACACAAGCGACTTTGGCCTTGCTCACACAACACATAAAACTTCGGCCTTACTCAGAGTAGCACATAAGCAACTTCTCCTTACTCACAATGCGCACATGAAACTTTGGCCTTACTCATAAAGCACACATGAAACTTCTGCCTTAGGCACAAAGAAAACAGGAAACTTCTGCCTTTACTCACAACAACATAGCTCTCGAGGTCTCTTACCTCTGCATTGGAATTCTCAGCCTTTCTCTGTAAAACTGTCTCTCTCTCAGCCTTACATAGTAGTGCACTTATTCAGATCATTTCCACTTATCTTACTTGCAACTATGATGCTTTCCCTTACTTTTCTCATCTGATATCCTAGGTTTTTTTCCTCTGCTTCCCCCCGATCGATTTTTCCACTTTGTCCTGCATTCACACTATACAAGTGTACCTCGATATGGATTTGCCATTCTGATGCTGCATCTGCCTTGGCCTTTACCACTGCATTAACCATGAGAATGGGAAATTGACATTTTCTTCATACTGAGAATGAGTTCTTAGTCCGCCTATATAGTCCACCAGGCATAATCCTCTATGTGTGTAACTCTCCTATCACTGAGGCTCTCTATGCAAGGTAGACTCTACTACTTTTCCTCTGGCTTCCCCCTATACTTAAGGATTGCCTTCCTTGCTACTATAGCATCTCCTGTCCGTTTCTTATCATAGTGCAAAAACATGTATCGACCTTGTAGTCCATCATCTGGCTGCATGGAGCTCCATGCTGAGAAATTAATTCTCAAATGACCTGCAAAGTGCTTCATGAGTCCCATACTTTCATTTAACTCACTGAGGAAATGCATCAGAGCATAAAGATGGCTTGTCTCACCTCAAGGTAGACCCAACACTCTTTCTTGAATATCGTGGTCCTTGCTGACTTGAACCAATGATCTTTGACAATTGCTATTACTTCTAGACCAACTCCTATGTTTCTGCATTCAATCTCATAGCTGCCAACCCATATTCCTTTACCTCTCTGTACTGATCTATTAGAGAAATTTCACATTGTTACACCATAGTGGTACAATGTTCTTGTTGGGGCCAATATTCCTTTGCTACCATTTTGCATGCTTGGCTCTATGAATTTACATGACAAGGATCCTACCTAATATCGAAAGCTCCCTCCATCATAGCTTTTCAATAACAAACTATTCTGAAGTTCCGATATCCTAATCCTCGCATTTCTGAGCTCCATATGCTTAGCCCTTACCACACTTCTCACCATAGGACCATTGCCTATGACCTTCTACTTAGCATTAAGGTGCTAATACTTCAACTCCTATGGGTGCCCATTCTCCCTTTGTCAACTTCTCTACACCCTTAGTCCTTTGACCTCTCGCGACCATCTGCCAACCCATTATTGAAATCCATTTATATCGGAACTTTTCCAAACTCCAACCGTTCTAAAGTTCTGATGTCTTCAACCTTTAATTTTCAATTTTCAATATGATGTCATCACCCCACGTCGCTCTTCCTTAGTGGTGACATGTGTCACCAAGTTCTGGCCCATTATCATAACCAATAAGGTTGAAAATACCTGCCATGTGTCTTGCTGTACTACCACGTGTCCTGCTATACTTCCACATCATGCTACCATCATCTACCACTCTACCTTATCAGAGCCAATTAGATGCTGCCATGTGTCCTTATTGGAGCCAATCACATGCATTCATGTGTTCTGCTAGAGGATTGAGAGGAGGACTCATAAACCTTGGTTTTTCACCGAAAGCCTTTGTTATTTCTCTTTTGGCATTCCTCAGTGCTCTTAAAGGCTTATCGACACTTATCGATATTATAATATTTTAAAGGTTCATCACTTTACAAAGATCCAATATTGCGATCTTTGATATACCGATGTCTTGATATACCGATCTCTGGGATTTTGATATCCTCCAACCTTCGATACAACATGATTTGATGTATCGCACCTTTGATATTCTGATATCGCCGAACCTACGACATTCCAATGCATCGATGTGTTGATCTCTAGGGTTCTAATGTCCTAATGCACCAATACGCTGACCTCCGATTATCGATGTGTTGATATGCTGACTTCCAATATTTTGATGCACTGATATGATGGGTCTTCGACATTTTGATCTCCGATATGCTAATTTGATTGATGTTACGATCTCTGATATCTTGGATCTATGATAGTCCAACCTTCTTAGGACTTCAAGTCCAGATCGTCGGAAAGCCATAACTTTTGATCCAAGATTCCATTTTTGGACTTCCTCATATCATTGGAAAGCTCTTCGAAAGAACTTTGCAATGGAGAGGGTCTAATGTAGGTTTTGAGCCCATATGCTACCTCTAAATGGCTCCAAACTCTATGCCATTATTCTACTCCTTGAATCTCTGAAAAACTGAACCCACAACCACCAAGGTGATCCTTTGCATGAAGCCTGCAACTACCATGAGATTCCTCTTGGGCCATCACTACCAACATATTTTACAAGAATCATCCAAGCTAGTCTGGTTTAAATCAATTCCAACTCTGCTGTCAACGTTTAGGTGATGCCAATTGCCCAACACATCTCCCTAGCATGAGTCTTGACATCAATGCCAACACACTTGCATATGCCTTCACTAGGACATTGGCCATCTAGACAATGCCGATTGTCCAACCAAGTATTTGTCTTGTGTCTAGAGAGTATTGATTTTTCCCAAATATGACAATTGTAAATCTATTCCATAGTCAATATCCATTTCTAGTTGTCATAATTAGTGCGATTACTATTTCAACAACATAGACATGGATGCAATACACACAAGATATCAAAGACAAAAATGCTATTCAAGACAAGGAAATAACAAGCTTAGATTTATTTTAATGTTTTAATGATAGAAAGTTATTGTCCACCTGTTGCATGATTTACATGTATTTTTTTACAAATATTTCATATGTGATAGCTTAAAGTACGTGACAAACTTCTTCAAATATATCTTTCAATTCAAAGACAATTGCAATAAAATGTCTTTCCACTCATATTGCTAAAAAATCTAGTTAAAAAACAAAAATATTTTTCCAAACTTCACAATCAACATTCATATGTTCATTGAAATCAAAGAAGAAAGTGGAAAGTCTAAGAAATTTGATTTCTTCACCGAGTGGAGTATGTACTAAAAAATACATCTCTCTCTCTCTCTAATATATATATAGAGAGAGATTTGATTTTAGGTTGCTAACTTTCATTTTTATATATCAGTTTTGCAACACTTGTAAGAACTAATGACAACAACCAGTGCATATACAAATCCCTTTCAGGTTGTATGCGTGAAATGAAACAATCGAATTACAATTGCTAGAACTATGGATGAAACTATGGTCTATTATACCATTTGTAGGAAAAACAATCACTTTGTTTGTTTCCATTGATTAAATTGTATGATACTTGCAGATGACAAGACTATAAAACATTATGTTCTATGAGGCATATAATTTGAAAAAGTATTTCTTGATCTACAAAAATTTTCCTATTAGTAATATTGTGTGGAAAAATCAAATTTTATTGATTTTTTTCCAATTTCGGGATCCCTGGCACATTTACAGTAAGCCATCAAAACATGATTATGCATATACAATGATGTTCTCTGCTAGTGATGAAATTCTACATATGGTATAACATTAAACCTATATTATTGTCCAGTTATCAAAATCAATAAGTTTTCTATGGAAGGTGCAAATATCCGTTTTACCAGTAGCTAGTAAGACTGAATTACTAGTGGCTAGTGGCGAGGGGTGTGGGGAATCCACATTTTCACACCTTCAATCATAACTCCACCTTCTACTTTCTGCTTGAAATTTTTTATCATTTCCCCTTCTTGGTTGGAGTCATGACTCATCTTACTTCCTTAGCTTCTCAATAATGAAGCACTTGAGGAAATTTGCTTTCTATATGCATTGTCAAATATTTGATTAGAGAGATTCTCTGGTTTGTTGGATGGTTGGGATCTAATTAGATCATGTGGTTACTTGATATGTAGTTATTAACATTGTATAAATAAGTATTTCAATGAAGTTGATTTTTTAAGTTCCATGTTTTAATTTATGCTAGTTACGTATATTATATATACTCTAACATTCATAGTATATAATGTGTATCTAGCTCATTGTCCTATGTAGTTTTTTCTTTTTTGCAATGTGATTTTTTGCATTTTTTTTAGTGGTTTATCAAAATTTCAAATCCTATGATTAGTAAAACAATATTAGAAAACATTTTTCCTTTGCACATAGTTTATGTAACCTTTCCTAAAGGAAGGAACAAGTTCCTTCTGTTTGCAATTAGGAAAAAAAAGCAAATACTCCCATGGATAACATTTACAATAGTCTAATGATCCAATTTGGCATAATTTACAAAAAAAATGTCCCATGAACATTATCAGAGAATAGGATATGCAATGTTATTGGAGTATTGTACTATATATTTCGAGAACGTATTTGTTTTATTGACTCTAGAGAATTGCAATAAATAGATTTTAACATATACTAAATTTCAAAATTGTTTGAGAAAGTAGAAAATTTTGGTAACTATTCCTTTATTAATCAACGATGGTTCTTGTAGGTTAGTGCTCCTCTTGATTTTGCTTCCAGAATGGAGGTCTGTTTGCTCCATTCACGCTTTTCAAGAGATCTTCTAGGTGATTTCTTATGGTATCCAATTCATCTTCTAGCTACCCAAGTCTTTGCTAAAGTTCTAAGATGTTATTAATCAAAATTAAGATATATTTTCTCACTACATATAACTCTTGATGTATTCTTCTTCCATTACTTCCTTGGGCCATTTATCTCATTTTTACTATTGCAAAAATAAAAACTAAGACAAAATATTCTACAATAAAATAATTGAAATATAGTGACACAATTCCCCTTATTGTTAAAGGAAGGAACAAGTTCCATATGTTTGTAATTGTACAATTTGATTAGAAAAAATAAAACAAATACTTCCATGGATAACAATTAAAATAGTCCAATGTTTCCAAAAAAAGATGGTCTGGGGGAGCTGGAGAAAATGTGCTGGAGAAAATCGAGCTACCAGGGTTTCAGCGGGCTGCAGGATTCTTCATCCATGGATGGAGGCAGAGGAGGGAGCTCTGCTCCCTCCTACAAGGAGGCCATTGCCAACAAGGGCAAGAAGTCCCTAGAAAAAGTCAGAAAACTTGTGGAAGAAGAAAGGAGTAACAATGAAAAGGAAGAGGAGGAGGTCAAAATAAGGGAGAACAGTAGCACTAAAGACAAGGAGAAAGAGGACAAAAAACAAGAAACAAAAGAGAAAAAGCAAAAGGGGCCTTGTAAACCAAAAGTTGAAATAACACCCAGAGTAGTTTTAAATGATCCTGCGCTGCAAGCACACAGGGAGCACATGAAAACCTACATAATCATTTGCAAATTCATGGGACTCTGGCCCACAGAAAAAGCTTTACAAACATGGATCAAGTACTACTAGAAATCCAAAGGTATCATTGATCTACACCTTGGATCAAAGGGTTTCTTTACAGTGGTGTTCACAAATATCAAGGATAAAGACAGATTGTTTGAAGGAGGGCCCTACTTCTTCGCAACAACAAGTCTCTATATGAGGCCATGGAAGATGAACTTTGTCCCAGAACGTGAAACCTTCACATCGATCCTGGTCTAGGTAAGACTCTATTCCCTACCTCTTGATTATTGGCAACCTGAATCGTTAGCTGCCATAGGCAATAAGTTAGGTAGGTTTATCAAAGCTTCAGAAGCTACTAGAAGAGGAAAATATACTCCCTTTTCTATGATATGTGTGGAAGTGGATCTATCAGGAGCTCTTTCGAATGAGGTGATACTGGAAGTTTTTGATGAAGAATGGACTCAAACAGTGGACTATGAGCATATTCCGTTCAGATGTCATAGATGTCATGAACATGGGCATCTTCTCAGAGACTACCCTCTTGGAAAAATGGAGAATAATAGAAAAACTAATACAATGAAAGACCCAGACAACTTTCACAAGGTGGTCCATAAAGGAAAAGGCAGAAAAAGAGGGCAAAAGCTGCAACAAAAGGACAGACATCAAGGTAGGCAAAACTAGTTCCAAGTTCTGGTAGAGGACGAAGAAAGAACAATGGAAAATCAAGAAAATGAAGGGAGTACGAGTGAGAAGGAGAAGGAAGGAAACCATGAATAGTCACAGGAAAATGATAAGCAAAAAGGAATAATGATGAGTGACACAGAACCAGAGATGGACCAAGAAATGACCCAAAGTGAAATGGATCTAGAGGAGACTGAACTGCAGGAGATTCTAGAAAGAGAAAACCTAGATCTGGAAGGGTTCTTAATTCAAGGAACATCTGTTAGGGTTGAATTATTACCCCAGGAAGAGCTCAATAGAATACAACAATTGTATTTATCGAAAACTCAGGAAAAGCGTCCGAAGAAGGAAAAAAATAGGAACAGGCTGAGTAGCGAAGGAGTGAAGACGATAAAATATACTTTGGGATTAGCACCCAAAAACCCAGGAAAAAAGAGGGGCAGAAAAAAGCAGAATGAGCTATTGATGTAATGTGCAAATCTCATGATAGATTCAGGTAAGATGAAAGATCTTACCAGCTACTCCTTCACAAATATTTAATGATGAAGTTCATTTCTTGGAATATTAGAGGTCTAGGTAGTAAAAGAAAGCGGAGATTGCTAAACAATAAAATGAATCTGGCTGCTCCGGATATAATTTTTATCTAGGAAACAAAATGTTCCATTCAAAGGTTAAGACAACTTTATAGAAAGTGGCTCAATAAATATGAATATCTAGATGCTAAAGCAGAGAATACAACAGGAGGTATTCTCACGCTCTAGAACCCCCAAAGAATTGATTTAATTGATGCCGAAGCTGCAAGGAATTATTTATCAGTAGTGATTCAGCCTGTTGGGGATAGGAGTACCTATCTAGTCACAAATGTGTATGGCCCTCAAAGAATAGAAGACAAACTCAAGTTTACAAAATCCCTAGCGCATCTCAGGGAAAGACATGCCGAAATACCCTGGATCTTGGGAGGGGATTTTAATATGATAAAATCACTTTTTGAAAAAAAAGGTTGAACCAGAGCACTTAGTAAAGACTCCTTAGCTTTTCAGATCTTTTTGGATAACATGAAATTAGTGGATGTTGAAACAATTAATGGCCTCTTCACCTGGAACAACAAGAGAGGAGGATAGTCTCAGGTAGCATCCAAGTTGGACAGATTCATTATCTCCGAGGATCTCACGCTTTTAGATAAGGAATTAATAGCGAGTGTTCTTCCAGTAGGAGGCTTAGATCACTGGCCAATTCAAATGGAGATCCAGGGTATAGGTACCCCCCTGAATAGACCTTTCAGATTTGAGAATATTTGGCTTTCACACCCAGATTTCATCAGTAATATTGAAAAATGGTGGGTAGAAGATCTACAGATTCAGGGATCTAGAATGTTCATGCTTCATAAAATATTTAAGCACATAAAAATAAGGCTCAAAGATTGGAATAAGAATAATTTTGGCAATATTTTTGCATAAAAGAAATTGGTGGAAATTAAAATGTAGGCACTCAACCAAGCTATGATCTCGGAAGGCTTTAATAAAGACAAAAATGATCTAGTGGAGAAATATCATCAAGATTGGGAGAACTGGTGTAAAAGAGAGCAATTTTTTTGGAGACAAAAATCTTGAGTCCAATGGCTAAAAGAAGGGGAGTGTAACACTAGATTTTTTCATAGATCCACCATGGCGAATAGAGCATACAACAGAATATCTTCAATAAAAAAGAAGGATGGACAACTTCTTCAATCCCATGAAGAGATAGAGGTTGTGTTGGTTCAACACTTCCATGAAATAGCCCAGGAAAATAATCTGGATAGAGAACATTACATCATGGAAGTAACTAAGCATATATCTAAGCTGGTGACTAGAGAGGAAAATTCCAATCTCAATAGACCAGTGACGGAAGAAGAGGTCAGTGAGGTTCTCAAAGACATGCAGAATGGGAAAGCACCAGGCCCGGATGACTTCAATGTCGACTTCTTTAAAGCTTGCTGGAATATTGTAAAAGAGGATATTTTGAATGTTGTGGAAGACTCTAGGATGAATAGAACCATCTTGTGAGCGCTCAACACCTCCTTCATCTCCCTGATCCCTAAACAGGAAAACGCACAGACACGAGATAGGTATAGACCCATAGCACTTTGCAATGTGGTCTACAAAATTATATCCAAGGTAGTGGCCAACAGACTCAAACCTTTGCTTCCTTCTCTAATTTTGGGGGAGCAATCAGGTTATGTTGAAGGCAGGCAAATTTTGGATAACATTATTCAAGCACATGAAGTAGTGCACTCATTAACCAGCACAAGGAAAATTGGCATGATCTTGCAACTGGACATAGCAAAAGCTTATGACAAAGTGAACTGGACCTATATCAAGAATATGCTAAAGGCTTTTGGTTCTGATCACATCTGGGTAGGATGGGTCATGGCCTTGGTCACCTCTTCTAGCTTTTCAATATTGGTTAATGGCTCTCCTTCTGACATTTTTCTTCCTTCCAGAAGGCTAAGGCAGGGGGATTTTATTTCTCCCTTTCTCTTTATTCTCATGATGGAAGGTCTTGGAAGATCTATCAAGCATGCCAGAGTTATGGGTAAAATTCAAGCTCTCACTCTGAAGGAGAATGGTTAGGCTTTGACACATCAACAATTTGTAGATGATACCATGTTACAAGGCATCCCCATTGTCGAAGAGGCTTGGGTGTTCAAAAAAATACTGAATGACTTTTCCATGGCATCAAGTATGAAGTCAATCTCTCCATATCCAAAATATTTTTCTTTAATACCAATATTGCTATTCAGAGAAATATCTCTAGAATTTTATGCTTTTAGAGGGATTCCCTCCCTTCAAAGTATTTAGGAGTTCCTCTAACTGTGAAACCCTTGCACAAGAGTATTTGGGAACCCTTGATCACCAAAATGCAGGACAAAGTCAGAAAATGGACGAGTAGATCTTTAAATCTGGCTGGCAGACTAGTGCTGACAAAGGTAGTGCTCCAATCAATTCCAATTTTCATGCTTTCAGTGCAACCTGCCCCCTTAGGAGTCTTGCAGCAATTCAAAAACATCCAAAGAGAATTTCTCTGGGGTAGGGAGGAAACTAGGAAAAAATGGGCCTTGGTCTCTTGGGAAAAGATTTGTAAACCCAAGAATCATGGGGGCCTAGGCTTAGATGACCAGGAGATCCTAAGTAAGGTTCTAGGGGCCAAACTCTGGGTGCTGGGTTAAAAATCCCAAGGCGCAATGGGTAAGCATATGGAAAGAAAAATATGCCAGCTCTTGGCAGCATACTGATCTCATAAGGATGTCTGGTAACATAAAGGGCTCTGCTATCTGGAACAAAGCCTGGGAGAACATAGGTTTAGTTCAAAGAAATAGCTTTTGGGAAATTAGAGAAAGAGACCTGGCTCGTTTCTGGAAGGACAAATGGCAACAAGAACCAATATTGTTAGAAGAGGATTTTTTGAACCTGAAGCATGAAACTGACACCCAAAGCTTAAAAAGAGTGAAAGATTTTTGGGATAATACCCACAATAATGGAAAATGGAGGATATGGAAGAATATAGATTGCAGGAATGACAGAATACTGAAAAAAAAGGCAGAGGTTCTTGGAAAAATGTTGGATGAAAGGATGATCTTGGTTTCTGAAGGGCAAGACTAACTTAGATGGGGAAACAACAACGAAGGCAACTTCAATATCAAGGAAGCAAAAAGTATTCTCTTTGAGCTGGTTTCCCAGGCTCTAAACCAAACTTGGCTGAACCTTTGGAGACAACAATGTTGGATGAAGATCAAACTCTTCATGTGGTTGGTTCATTACAAGAAAATCTTGACTTGGGACAACATTAGAAAGAGAGGCATGTTAGGACCTTCCATCTACCAGCTCTGTGAAGCCCAAGAGGAAACTATGGAACATCTTCTCAACAACTATAATTACACTTCCAGGCTTTGGGATGCTTTTGCCAACATTTTTCAACAGTCTGATAGGGACAAAGAGAGTATTACAAACACCCTAAATAGATGGAGGAGACACTTTTCAGATAATGAAGTTCTCAACCTAGCTTGGGCTCTCATGCCAAGTTTTATTTTTTGGAATATATGGAAAGAAAGGAACAAGAGAATATTCAAAAATGAAAAGAATCATGCTCTTAGCCTATTTGATAAGATCCTAAAACAGATCAAGGAAATGGTCAACTCATCAATCAGGATTCTTCCCAAACTTCCTCCCTCAGGAGCTGACCTACGAACTCTCAGGCTGTTAGGCATGCAGGGGATCATCCTACTAGACTAGAACAGATCTGTAAACAAAAAGGATTCTGAAAAGGAGTATTGGTAACCTCCTCCAAGAGGCTTTTTGAAATTCAATATCGATGGGGCCTCAGAAGGTAACCCCGGTATAGCAGGCTATGGGGGGGTTCTGAGGAATGGAGGCAGGTAACCCTGGTATAGCAGGCTATGGGGGGGTTCTGAGGAATGAAGCAGGTAATATCCTCTCCCTATTCAATTGTCGTTTAGGAAGAGACACCAATAACATGGCACAATTAATGGTGATGGAGCAGGGCCTAGAGTTTTTGAAGCAAGAGAACTGTCACAATGTGATCGTTGAAGCCGAATCTAAGTTAGTTATTAAATCGGTAAAAAGAATTCATTGCAGATCAGAACTGGAGAAAGTCTCTTAGCACTGGAAATTAATCTGGGTTTTCCAAATAATTCAGGGTCACCTTCAGGGGCTTAACTCAATCGGGTTCAATCATGTGCACAAAGAGGCTAACAAGCTGGCGGATTTCTTGGCCAACCAAGGGGTTTGCTGCAAGGAAAGAAGAGATCCAACAGGGTGGAAAGCAATGCCACAAAGCATTTTAAAAGCCTGTAGTCATAACCTAGCGGAAAAGGAAAAAGAAGTGTTTTGGCACAAACCTAAAAAGGATAGGTCTCGATGATCATTTCACGGATGGTTTCTCTCATTTAGGTCAAACAGGTAGAAGGCTGGCCCTGGTTGGTAATGGCAGATAGGATAATCTCATCTTCAAAAATCCCCGGTGTTTGGCCAAAGCTTTTCTCAGTCTAGAGAAAAGCTTGTGAGAACAACCATTGGCAGTAGAGAAGGAGGAATCATAATCCAAATTTCCATAGTCGGGTGATAAAACCGCCGTTTGAGTGAATTTTAGGCGATCGAACCGCTTTCAAACAAAAAGTGGTTTTGGAGAATGGGCTATGATACCACATAGAGCCTGACACGTGGAGGAGGGTTGGGACCGAAAACCACCCTCATCATGCATTAAAGTTCGACAGCATCTTGCCATGTGATATTCAGCTGAACTGTCCATTCTCAAAAAGTTGTTCAACGATCAGGATTTATCATGTGGTTTTGTGGGGTCGGGAGGTTAAACATCATGTTTCTTCCAAGAGCGATATGGATATCTATCATCTGATTAAGAGAGGAATTTGGGTGGTGGCAATCAAAAAGGTAGGTTAATTGATCATTTTTGTAGGAATTTGTGGGGAAGGCTCACGTGCCCAACTTTGCCCGTTGCTTATTTTTTTGTTTGTAACTTAAAGAGTTAGGGTGGTACATTTCAAGAGTGGGTGTGTCTTTTTTTAGTAGGGCAAATGTCTGTTTTGCCTAAGTCCGCAGAGTTTGGTGGACGTTTGTATATATTGTGAATTGCATGCTTCAATGAAATAGAAGGTCCATCTCTTGCTTTAGCAAAAAAAAAAAAACAATTACAATAGTCCGATGATCCAATTTGGCACAATTTACAAAATTTATGTCCCATGAACATTATCAAAGTATAGGTGATGCAAGGTCAATGGACTATTGTATTATATGTTTTGAGAAAGTATTTTTTTTACTAACTCCAGAAAATTGTAATAAGTAGTTTTTAGCATATATTTAATTTCAAAATTGGCTGAGAAAGTAGAAAAATTTGGTAATGATTTCTTTATTAATAAATTATGGTTCCTGGACGTTGGTGCTCCTCTTGATTGTGCTGCGAGAATGAAGGTATTTTTTCTCCATTCATGCTTTGCAAGATCTATTCTAGTTGAGTTTTTATGGTGTCCAGTTCATCTTCCAGTTGCCCAAGCCTTTGCTAAAGTTCTAATATTTTATTCATCAAAATTAAGATATCTTGACAGACTACATATAATTCTTCCTACATGCTTTTGTAAGTGCTTCCTTGTGCCATTTCTCTCATTGTTACTACTGCAATAGTAATAAGTAAAATATGGTAAATTCTTTGATAAAATAAACTAAATTGAGTGACATAACCACCCCCCTGCGCTCTCGGGTTACTAGTTCTATGGAACTACTATGATATAGACTAATGCAACACCAAATTAATAAGGCCAAGAATTTCAAAATCATCTTTCAAAATCCTAAAAAAGTTTCCATTTAAAGAATTTTTTGCTTAAAATAAAACAATTTCAAAAGACAGTTCACTAGGAAATTTTTTTTGACAATGATGATACCAAGAAGACTTAGAAAATTCAAAAAATAATAGACATATGATAAATCAAACCTCAATAACACTTGTTAGTTTAATAACAAACAAAGAAAATCACTTACCTATAGCTTTTAGAAATGAGTTCAAATCTAATAGGCCTACAACAAGACTCGAAATATTTAAAAAATAATAGACATATGATAAATCAAACCTGGATAACTATCATTAGTTCCAAAAAAAGTAAAGAAAACCACTTTCCCAAAGCTTGTAGAAATGATTTTAGAGCTAGTAGGCCTACATATAGTGCATCAGAGACCATAAGTAATCTAAATCATGAATTGAAATCAAAGTTCTGAAAGGAAATTTGTCTTATATCCACTTTAATGGTATTCATTTCCTACTAATCACTGTCAATCTAGCTAGTACTGATTTTCCTGATCTACAATTAGAAAATATTGTTCTCATATCGATCACTATAAACCATATCCTTTTCTTAAATTCCCACTCAAGATAGTCCAATTCATATGGTTTGGTTTCATGATTGCTGCATTTGGAATGCTTTGGATATCATTATATAACATGATGTTGAGAATATTTTAATAGTATAAATTAATACAAATTTAATTTTCATAGAAAGCTAAGCTAAAAAAAGAAGTAAAGAAAGGGAAAACCTTACCAATTTTTTGTTTTTTGAAGTTCATATCATATAATCATATTCAACTAAATGCTATAATAATAATCAACTAAGTACTATTTTATTAATAACCTAATTCTGATTTTATTTAGATTGATGTAGTGTTACAATGACATTTAAACATTGGTTTCATTTAATTGTGTTGGTGCTTGTTTAGGGTAGTGTTATTTTTTTGTTTTATTTGATGTTTGATCCGGGACACATATCTCAAGAAATTTATACAAAAACATGAAACATTGTTTTTTTACCAAAAAAAAAAAAAAACATAATGCTTAAACCTATGATTAACTAAAGCTCCCTTGCTGGTAAATGTAAGTATTTTTGACATTATTTGGTGAATCGATTCATAATTAAGACATCGCTTGAGTGTTTAATAACATTTACTCTGTTAACTTGCTTTCCTACTAGCCAATGTTTTACTTTGACTGGATTTGTGTTCAATATTTACATGCTTATTTTGATGTTTCTTTCACACCAGTGTTCTTATTCATTTAAAAGTTTCATCAAAGTAGAATTAGCGAATCATGGTATTCATGTTTTTTGAATGTCAAGTGCATTAGTGATTTCACATATGTGAATTAATTATTTATTATCCAATATTAAATAAAGTATATTTTAAATCTATGTGAGGAAGAAGTGTTGTGCAGGAGAACAAGTGTGTGAAGCAAGGAACACCAACTTTCTTTCACAATGTTTCACACTTCCACATACATTACCCCACCACTCAATTCTTCCACACATCTACCTCCTACACAACACTACAAATTAATCGATTAACTAGTGGTTTTGTCTTATTAAAGTTTGGGGCATGAAAAGTTTGGTTTACCTATATATAGGGTGAAAAATAAGGTGGGAAATTAACTATCCTCACGACCCCATTTCGAGCTTGCACGTGCACCCTTTTCCTAGATTCTGCTGAAGTAATTAAGTAATTCACGATATTATATTAGAAATTTGCTCCTAGTTTAACCCAGTTGGATAGCTATACGATATTAGTTTCCTATAAACCAAATCCAGATCATTATACTTTTGATAAGTTTCCTTAATATGCTCAACTTAAAATTCCCTAGATTTTCCTTAACATTTCGTTATATGCATCTAGAGCTATTAATTTTCCAATTGAGGTTGAACATGAAGGCACATACATTCCTCTTAAAAGATCAAATCTACTATTGAATGAATCAATTTCCTTTTGAACTGATGTCCATTTTTGTTGTGTTTGTTGGATAAAATTTCTAGTCTTTGATAATATTTCTTTTTTTCTTGGAAGATATATTTCAAAACACCATGTGACAAACTCAAGAAATGGGTGAGTCTGGGGTGTTATCGGGAAAACTAGTGTCCATTAATAGTTTCTAGTCCTACTATGATGGGTAGCTATATTAGGAACAAACAAACTAAAGTCACTTGTGTTTTCCTTTATGAGAAACAGATGAGAGAGAAGCAGAGAGTACCAACCTCAGTCTTTTGCTTGGCTCCTTGTTTATTTCCTCTCCCCTTTGACAAAGATTTGCCACTTTTCCCTTACTTGTCCCACTTCAAAGAACACCTGTAGAGTCAAAGCAGCATAATACCATCAAAGCATAGAGATCCATAACCATAAACAATATAGGATAAGATATATATTAACCATACAAGTGCATATATCAATACAAGATTCAGAGATATACAAGAATATGGTGGAAAAATCAAATAGCTTTATTGATAGAAGTAGTAGAAGAGAGGATTACAACCCATTGGTCTGACCCAGCACCATCCTCCCAGCATGAAAGCCCTCTTCACCTCAATGAAATCTAGATCACCCAACACTATGATGTTCCAACAGAGAAACCCAACAACACTTTCCTTACAAGATAAAAAATTCCAGCCTCTGGATCTCTAGGATGAGGGATCCATATATAGATATTTGCAGGTGGGTGAGTCAGCTTTTGGGATTTTGATTAGTGTCATTTCTTTGATAGTTCTTGGTTCCACTTGGATATTTCATGATCTCTTACTCATCCTTGGGCGAATTCAAAGAGGCAAGTGTCAAATGGGAAGTTTCTAGAAGATTCTCTAGGTTTCCACCTAGCCAACTGCCTCTGCCATTTATCTACTCTTGCTCATCACACCCTACAGAAGGGATTTTTAGTATGCATTGCACTTTCTGCATGTAGTAGGTGAGATGCATCACACCCTTAGCATTGAGCAGTCTATATGGTCCAGTTTTGACTAGTTCTGAGTAGTTTTTCGGGGAGAAATTCTGGGAGATGATGTAATCAGCGGACCTTGTTCCTTTAGGGTATGAAACAACACTTTTAGGGGCTTAGAAGTCCTTGGTTTATGGAAATATGAGATTGGTGTTGCAGTGCCCAAATATGTCTATAACAGTTGCCCCCTAAAGCATGAGGTCGTAAATCTTCTGATGTCAGGTGAAATGCTTTATCATGAGGATCCAAGGTTTTTCAAACTGGAAGGTGACTTGTAATAAGATACAATAAAATACATTATCTTCATAATATTTTCATGATATAGCTGAGGTGGGCATTCCCATGCTCAGCATAATAAATTCACTTTCATGTACATATGACAAACAACCGTCTATGTGACAAACTGATGATTATGGTAGAGCCATCATCCTTTGGCTCGGATGATTATATGTGTAGCTATGATGTACATTCGATGTCTTTATTTTCTTGAATATATCGTAGCCCAGATGGATGAAACTAGATCCAAGGTCTTCAAACTCGTTCAATCTTCACCCAAAGTAAAAGTCGATCCATGTGAAAGGATGTTCTGATGTCAAACATGGAAAGACATTTCCTTATTACTAGCCAATGATATAAGTTGTTAACAGGAGCGAGAGGAATCACCAATAATGATGATGACCCTCAAGGTATTGCAGCACAATTCACGTGGTGTGAATACATGAGTTGATGTCAAACACCATGTAAAATCTTTCGGTCGAAGTTCATTGATGTAAACCTGTCGCCGAAAGTGAGAAACTTGCCATTGAGGCATGCAAGCTTCAAAGTACTGAAAGGGTTGTTCCTAAGTCAACTTCTTGGATAATGAGCTGATGTTGACAAGAAGTGACCCATCGTAGGAGGGCCTTAATGAATCCCACATCTATGAGACGAAATGGAGCAAATGATTTTGTGGAGGTGAAAACGATTTGGTGATATAAGGTTCAGGGTGGCAGTCATGAAGGAATGAAGCGTAAAGGTATTGCAGCAGATTAGACGTTAGCTGGGTTGGTGAATTCTCTGAGCAACTTCTCTTGAACATAGGGGTGATTTTAGGGGCGAATGTTCGCCCTTTGGCGAAATTAAGGGGTTTTAAATTTTTAGTGGGTCAATATTTTGTATCATAGTACATTTTTACAAATCACCTCAAATAGCCCACCTTATTTTAAGGGAGAGGGTAAAAAAGGTAAATTTAGCCCTTGAAATTAGGAGTTACAACCTTCCATTCGCCCATTTTCAAGAATAGGTTTTATTTAAGTGAATCCATTCGCCCATTTTCAAGAATAGGTTTTATTTAAGTGAATCCTATGGGCCAAAGGCCCAAATACCATATTTATAAAAGAGGTATGGTAAATTAATAAAAATATAAATAAATGAGAGGTATGGTAAATAAATAAAGCATTTTTATATTTACTCCATAAGTCACCTTATATACATGCAAGGGTGTAAACAAATAAAAATATAAGTAAAGTGGAGGTATGGTAAATAAATAAAAACGTCTTTTTATACTTACTCAAAAGGTATGGTAAATATATAAAAATATAAATAAACTAGACGCATGGTAAATAAATAAAACCTCTTTT
>APFE031534051.1:6009-21989 GCA_000404065.3 Pinus taeda | reverse complement strand
TATATTTGTATACTTCTATTTTAAACTGAAACAAAAGGAATGGATTGATTGCACTAGTCATCCTTCTATAACTTTCCAACATATGCTGGAGTAAACAGATTGTAATTTGGGTAATTTTTCTAATTGCAAACGGAACATACTTGTGTATTGGAAGGGTGGTTACGAGGTCCCTAGAAGTGGAGTAAACAGATTGTAATTTGGGTAATTTTTCTAATTGCAAACAGGAACATACTTGTGTATTGGCAGGATGGTTATGAGGTCCCTAGAAGTGATGAATTTGAATTTTCTTGGTTTTATATATAGTATTAGGTTTTTTCTCATGCTTTCTGTGAATGGCACGGGTGAATTTTATCTTACACCCACTAGATTATCGATACGTAATTTCGGTAATTTTGATTTCAAAAGATATTTTAAAGAAATGCAATGATTTCATTTGTGTATTCAATAAACACAAGATTTTATAATTAAGTAAAATATTCGCCATGTCTGGTGAGAGATTCACCAAAAAATTATATATACATATCATATTATTGATAAAATTGCCTTCCATTTTTCCTATATACCATGGAGATTCGCTCATTTATTATACATGTAAATTTAGGGGGGTTCTTAAAATTTTCCCTACTTGAACATATTGGTGACATTGAAATAGATTGGTAGCGTTACCCCAAAAATGGATGGTACAGAGGACCAATGGTGATATGACCAGTGAATGGAATAACCCAACTCGACTCAATCATGATGATGGAGTGAAAGTGTCATGTTCAAGAGCGACTTGCTACCAATAAAGTTTCTTCAAGTTTTCTTCCCAATTTTTCCCCAGTCATTTGTGACTAGTATCTCTTTATTTTTGTTAAGCTTGAGGAGGATAACATATTCTTGTTCTATAATCTGCCCTTCAGGAAAACCCGTCACTATGTTTTAACGAGCCTAGCGACAGTGAAACTTGCTCTTGTCTGCATGGACAAGTTTGTCGCTATTGTTTTAACGAGCTTAAAAACAAAGACAACACGGTCCTTTTCAATTTTAGAGAGTCTAAAAAGAGATGGAAATGAAACTCTAGTAATCCTTTTTCATAGTATAATCCCTTAAGTCCGAAAAAGTATAAAATAATATGAAAGGGATGACTTTTCAATAGTTTTAAAGAGCCGAACAAGACAAGTGCTCGATCTTTTTGCGTAATGATCCCTCAGGTCCAAAAAGATTAAAATATAGAGGAGGGATGGCACTTCTGATCACTTTAACGAGCTGGAGAGGCCAATTTCTTGTCAATCTTTTCATATTTTATGAGTCAGATGAAAAGAGCTTAAAGGAGACTCGTCTTTGAGGAATGAGTGATATTTTCGGGTAGCAACTCGTTCCAGGTAAGGTTTGGAACTTTTTCAATCATGACAGTGTAAAGAAAGTGGCTAATAGAATCACTCATCGTAGTTGTTCCTCAAAAGGGTAAACAATCAAATGGAGGCATATGATCAGCTAAAAAAGAGTGGAGGTGATAGTAAGAACACGACCAAGGCTCAAAAGCTGATGATTATGCAATCGCAATGGTTATTTACTGAAGGATGGGTTCATTTTTTAATGAGCTTAAACTCTGGGGGAACATATGCTCATTGCTAGGTTTATTTTTTAACGAGCATGAACTTCGCATAAACCTACTCATGATAATAGTCAAAGATGTTCGATTCACCATTAACACTATGTTCTCTTGATGGTCATACTGTTTATTCAATTGCTCCATCAAACTGATTAGAAATGTACATACATGCTTGAAAATGAGTAAAAAAACTAATACCTTACTTGAATTACATGAATAATAATATAAACGTAGTTTTTTACCCCTCATTTTACCATTTCATTCAAATTTGGGATTGTTGGAGCTCTGGAGGTGTTTTTACCTCTCAATTTTCATCAGTTGATTCTGGGAGCTTATGTGGATGATTTTTGGCACCGTCTGGACCAGGTAGGAGCTAAACCTGAGCTCTTCAATTGCATTCTTTCTTTTTCTAATTTTGAGCATGTTTTCCTGCTTTTCTAAGCGTCTAGGGTTTGAAAATTTTGTTCTCTCCCCATCGCACCTAGTACACATTGAAAGGTGCGATGCATACTGAGCTGGCCATTGGCCAGTTGGTATGAATCCCACCAAGTACACAGCTAGGGTGCAATGGGCGGAAGGAGAAAGTTTGTGCACTGATTTTTGATGGAATTTTTGCCTGTTTTTGCCCAAATCAGGATCCCGGTTCTTCTCTTGTTTGTTTTTCAGAGATTCATCGGAACAAGATAGTCATTACATGGCATGAAAACAAGCATGTAGAGGAGGATATGATTGCCTTACATGATCCAGGTATGGCAATTGCATTGCGGAACTGTGGTTTTCTCAAGTTATTCCACATATCTAGCATGAGGCAAAAAATCAACTTGTTGCAATATCTTCTCGATACCTAGGATATTACCAACCAAGTGTTCTAGATTAGAGGTAAATCCATCCCTTTGACTATTGAGGATGTCTACTTTTTGACCAATTTGTCGAGGTGTGGTGCCCCTATCTCACTATCGGGTTCCGCCCATGGGGGCAAATCTGTGAGGGATTATATTTGCCGATACTGTAGAGATGGATCTTAGCCGAGTGGGGATGGCAAGATTAGCATTAGGGATGTTATTGATCAGTTCTTGAGGACTATCTTATTCACCTTTGCTAGATTGGCTCGCAACGCGACTCTTCACTTGGCCAACAAGTCCTATATGCAGTATGCCTTGGAATCCCTTGAACCAAAGGTATTCAAATGGTGTGATGTAGTACTTTTGGTGATAAAAGAATAGCTTACCAAGGTGAAAAATGGAAGATCCAAGAACTTTGGTTATGGTTCCATTCTGATTGCTTTCGCCTTGGAGAAGATCCCACTGATGCAGCCACAATACATTTCACTTGGATTGCCAGCACCGATAGAGCCACGGATGCAAAGATGGGTTGAACTTATGGCCAGATATGCTAGTCAATCACAGATTTTATTCTTTGATGCCTTCTTCGAGTGGTTCAACCGTCAGTAGATGGTGTATGCCGAGTATCCCTATGTCGGGATGGATTTCTGGGGAGACCCAGATTTGGTGCTGTCGGGTGGTGAGCAGTGGGGTGTCATAGATAAAAAAATCTCTAACCATGTCTCTGTTTATTGCTTTTATAATGTTCTTGTGTTTTTAAATGTTATCAAGACTAATCAAACTCATGTATATGTGCATATATTGGACCAGTGTGACCAGCAGTGCACCTGAGGGTAGCAGCTGCCATTCCAATAGGAGAGGTTGTAGGGAGGGTTATCCTTCGCAATATAGATGTAGCCAAGACACTTGCAGTGTTGCAGGATCAGATTGAGGGCCTCACCCTTGGTATTCCAGATGTGAGTACTAACGAGTTACCTCTGAGATTACAACGCCATACTATTGGCGTGCTGAGTCGATGGACTAGGCTCCTACGCATGATTGCACAGGTGGTGACTTGTTATTACCAGCACCATTAGTCTAGGATGCTTTCTTGCATTTTTTGAGTTTTTGGGTTGTGTGACCGATTTTGTCCTAGACACAGAACATTTTGTAAAAACTATAAATAGTTATATATATTTTTGATTTTCGAGGCTTCTATTTTGGTTAAGTTATATGATCCTGATGCAAATGCTGATGAAATGCTTTTCTTTATAAATGTTACAAATGTCTATGTAAAACATAATTTGCTAATGAATCAGTCAATGTGTTTAAGTTTCTGGAAATGTGTTGATATTGAATAGAATCAAACTACCTTTCCAAAATCTTGACTCTTAGGAACATACGATAGATAGCCGGATTCTGAACGAAATAAATGCAGGTAAGCTGTAGAATGACGAGTTGTGAGTTTAGCTTGACGACAAGCCGGTGTATGCCATGTGCGATGGCATCAGAGAGGAGCTCCATTAATGTGCTATATTCAGCGATGTGGTTCATTGACCGACGAATACATACCCCTCCAAAACTCACTAACTTGCTGCTTGGATAAAAAATGGCCCAAGTTGCAGAAGATAGGCTCTGCATACTATGACTAGCTCCGCCGGCATATCCAACAAATGATTCCAATAGGTTCGACATCTGCAACAAATGCAAAAGTGGATTACCTAACCAAAATGATTACTCTTGACGAAAACAAAAATGTAACAAAAGCATATGAAGAGATTACTACGCTTAGTCAAGCATAGCAACGCTTAAGGTAAAACCCGCTTCAGGGTTGCGACAGTGGAATCCCATCGTAATCTACTAGCTCGTAGGCTCCATTTGCTAATACATGCTTAAAAATGTAGGGACCCATTCATAAAGATTGGAACTTACCTGCTCCCAATTTATCAGATTCCTGATCGTAAAGTAAGAATAGGTCACCTTCTGAGAAGACACGGGGTTTGACATTCTTGTCAAATTGCGCCTTGACTCGTTTCTTATGCACTTCCTTAGCCAATCAGTGTCACGACAGGTTTCATCCAATTGGATTAATTCCAAGAAATGAGCCTCTTCCTCTAAAGTTTCGGGGAGAAAGTCGACTGTGAGCTTGAGAGATGAAATCTCACACTGAATCGGTAAGACTGCTTCTAGGCCATATACCAACTAAAAGGGTGTAAATCTGATTTGGTTTCTTACCAATGTCCGGTATGCCCACAAGGTCGAGTACAGGACTGGGTGCTAACTTTGTTTATGGACTCCAATAATCCTTTGAAGCATGCGCTGTAGGACTTTGTTGACCGCCTCAACTTGTCCGTTAGCTTGCAGATAATACGGAGTAGAATTGTCATGGGACAATCCTAATTTGGCAGCCAATTCAACCATCATGTGATTGTGGAAGTGCGATCCATGATCTGTGACTATAGCTTGTGGAACACCGAATCTGGAGACTACATGATTAAAAAAGAAAAGAGCAGCCGTTTCACCGTTGTTCTTTAATGTAGGCATCACCTTGGCCCACTTCGTAAAATAGTCAAATGCGACTATGATATACCCATGCCCCCCGGCCGAGGTGGGGTTACATGTCATGAAATCTATGCCCCATTTAGCGAATGGCCCAACATCAACTAGTGGATGCAGAGGTGCGGGCGGTATTCTGGTTTTGTGGTTGAAGATTTGACAAGCATGGCAACTTTTGACTGCTATTATGCAATCTTTGAACATTTTTGGCCAGAAGTAACCTACTCGTAAAATATTTTGTGCCATAGCATAACCAGATTGATGCCCCCCACACGTGCCTGAATGACAATCATCCAGGACCTTTTCAGCCTCCTCATGGGTGAGGCACCTTCTCAAAACTGTATCGATACCTCGACGGTAAAGTGTATCACTGACGATCATGTAGTATTTTGCTTGGTGTCAAGTTCGTCGTTGTTTTGAGTGAGAGGTATTAAGCCTATGTTTTTGGGTTTGGAGATAGATGATTATATCTCCATACCACAGATCACTCGACGATATCAGAAACAAAGATTCATCCATGATTGATGTTCTAGATGTTGAATCATTGGACGACGATGGGAAGTCGCATAGTAACTCCGCGAAAACTAGAGATTTCTTTGATTTGGATTTTACGAATTCCAGAACAAACTCTTGCAAAATAGCTATCCATTTCAAATATTTTCCCCCAAGTAACTGATGTGACAAGATGTAAGTCATTGAGTTGCAATATGAAAAAATGGTAGTTTTGTGAAAAAGGATATAGTGTCGAAATCTCTGTACTGCTTGAACAACTTCCAGGGCTAGCTTCTGAACATAGGAGTACTTGATTTCTATATCATTTAAGTTTTGACTTAAATAATAGACATGATGTTCAATTCCATCACCTTCTTGAGCTAAAACCATTGCTATGGTCATATCTGCTGCAGCTAGATACAAGTTAAAGTCCTTTTGATAGTCAAGAGCGTACATTAATGATGCTTTTACTAGGGATTCCTTTAAAGCATCAAAGGAAGCTTGTGCAACTTGATCCCAATTGAAGGGAACTTCTTTTTTCAAAAGACGCGTATAACCTTTAGCAAGTTCGGCGTAATTTGGAATGAACCTCCTTAGAAAGTTTGCTTTCCCTTGGAGTTTCTGAATCTGAAGCAAATTTGAAGGTGGATGCATATCGATGATTGCCTGAACCTTACATGGGTTGAGATGAATCCCGTCCTTTGAAACCACAAAGCCAAGTAAACGACCAGAATCGACACAAGACACACACTTGTGTGGATTGAGTCATATCTTGTAGTATCGACAACGTAGAAATATAGCTCTCAAATGCTGTGGATGATCAGTCCGCTTTCACGAATGAGCCAGAATATCGTCAGGTATGGTTGAATGATTTTCTTGATGTCATGGAAGGCATAATTCATATCCCTATGAAAAGTTTCCCCTGTGTTATTTAAACCGAAAGGTAACTTGCGGTACACGAATCTGCCCCATGGACAAATAAATATAGTCTTTGACTGGTCTTGTGGGCAGATATTTATTTGATTATAACAGGAAAATCTATCCATAAACGAAAAGATTTCGCATCCATCACATTCATCAATTATCTGGTCGATGAAGGGTGTAGGATAGTTGTCCTTCGGACAAGCTTGGTTTACATCCCTGTAATTGACACACACTCTAATCATTCATTGCTTTTTCATCATAAGAACAATATTTGATACCCAATCAGTTAGAGGAACTGGGTAAATGAAACCAACATGTAAAATTTTTTCAACTTCTACCTTGATGGCAGTGGCTTTACTTCGGGTGCACCCACTGAAGCCGTTGTCGTACCTGTTTGACATCTGGATACATCTTAATTTTGTGTTCAACTATGCTCGAGTCAATGCCTGGAATTTCTTCATATGACCATGCAAAGACATCTCTGAACTCGTGAAAGAGAGCACAATATATTTCCAGTTCTGAAGAAGAACAAGATTTGCCAACATGAATATTCTCTACAACATCTGGCCCGATCGAGATATTTATGGAGATAGTTTCTTTGATATTGGATAGATTTCACTCAGAATCCACCGTATTTACAATATTTGATAGAAAATAAAAAACTGAAGGATGATCAAGGTCATTGGAACAATCTTCGTGGTAATTCAGAAGATGGGAACGATGGTGGTAATCTTCCCATGGTGCCTCTCCTATCATCATTGATTGAATTATTCCTTCGTCTTTATAATGTACATGCGACCAAGGATCTGAAGAGGTGCCATATTCCTTAGATCTATCTATCTAAACACTCGATGAGCACTGATTTGGGTTTGCCGCCCAGGCTAAGAAAATTGATTGCTACAATATTTCTATTAGGCTTGGAGGCAATACCTGGTGATGATCCATGCTAGCATCATTTTCTGAAATCTTCTGAATCTTTTTAGATACAGAAGATACCATATTGCAGGTCTCCACTATGGCTACTTCCGCCAGATTACTTGGAGGCGGTAGAGAAAAAGTACCCATCAACGTAGGGCCTTTTAGGAGGCCTACTCCGATATTTTGAAGCGATTGAGAGCTTCCATTGATCATGGGGATGCGTCCCGTAACTTGTGAACTGTTGGGGAGAAAGGTTTGTTGGTAAACGATTATAATTCCTCCTTGAAAAGGAAATGCAATCTTTCTAAAGTATGTTGACACAGCAACAACCATAGCATAAATCCAGGGCCTTCCCAGTAAGATGTTGTAATTGAGGTTTCCATCGATAACTTCAACATCAATTTCTACTGTTTTGCCCCCCAGTTCAACTTGTAAGTTACTTAAAATCCCGTACGGGGTGTATGTCCATCCATCGAATGCTTTTAATGTCATCAAAAATCATGACAAGGGTGGTAAGCCTAATGTTTTCCAGCAACTCATTAACATAATACATGTAGACGCCCCCTTATCAATAATTGTTCGATGAACAATTTTGTTGAGGGCTTTCACTTGGATGAGGAAAGCGAGTTGAGCTAGTAACCGGGGTTCATATCCTTTATGATTAAAGGCCACAAGATTGGAATCCGATGGGTCAATCCCACCTATTGCTGATAATAGAGTCTGCTTTTGGGAGGGGTAATTTTGAAGTACTTCAAGTGTCGACATAGCGGATGGCGATTGGGCTAGATCCTCCACTATATTATAATTTTGTGCTACTCTAGCATGAGGATTAAATGTCGATTTGTGTACTAGTCCCTTTGGTGGCTTTATCGTTAGCTCAGGAATGATGGGTGGCACAACTCTGGTCGAAGTTATTTTCGAATTACTAGGTTGATCAGTAGCCTTGTTGTTCGACAGCTGTGGATTCCCGTAATCTTTATTCCTTGTCGATATCAAAGCATAATTTTGCTTCAAAATGGACAACATAAGCACTTGGGATGGGGAAGCATTGTCACTAGCAACCATATTGGTTTCTAGGTTTGGAAACTGATCAGTCAATACCACTGAGGTTTTTGAGTTCTTGAAGAATTACTTAATCTCAGCTTTATGTGGATAATCTTTCATCCAATGATCTTCATCGCATATGTGACATGGTGAAATAGGCTTCATTTTCCCAGAAGGGTTCACAGAAGATTTTTCAGGAGACGAATCATCATGTTCCTTCTTTTTGCTTTTCCCTTTCTTCTTGCCCCCTGGTTACTTTGGTTCTTTGCCCTTATCAGTCGGCATGGCATTAACCTCCGAGGCAAGAAGTTCTTCATTTGCATTTTGACAAGAAACCGTACGAGCTTTCTTAGATGTAGCCTTTGTAGTTTTCGTGCTGGTTGTACCTATCATGCCATCACTGGCATGAGAGTCTTTATTTGATTTAGGAGGAGGAGGAACGTAAAACTTTGGTCTAGGAGCATCAAGGATTTTGTCATAGAGCGTGCTAGATTGAGTATAGATCAAGTCTAGGTATCGCGCATGAGAAATGACTTGCTCTTCAGTGACAACTCCTCCCTTGGCCACATCTTCTGTAATAGAGGGTAATAGTGACTTAATAAACCATTCAGCTAACAGTTGATTAGGAACATATGTCTTTACCATTCGATGACGATGCCACCACTCATGAATATGATCAGATATGTGAGTGGTTGTCGTCTGCTTAAAATTGGTAAGAAGCTCCGTTCTTGTTTCGTACCTTATGGGTAACTGAAAATGGGTTAAAAAGGTGGTGGCGAGGGCACTGAAGTTATCGAATGAAGCTCTAGGCAATTCGATGTACCATTTTGCTACCAGACCAGTTAATGTTCTTTGAAAAAGGTGAAGTCTAATTGAATCATCATTGAGAGTGTTGGACGAACACCATAGATGAAAGGTCATCACATGATTCAATGGATCTTCACTCAGATTTCCATTGAATTTAGGAATATCTGACGGAAGTTTATGAGGAATCGCTGACCACCAAGAGGCATAAGCAATTGGATCATTTGTTAACTGATTCAGATCTGGTAGCTCTAAAGTTGCTACGAAAGGCAACTGTTGATTCAGGTTTGGTGAAGCATACCCAAGATAAGATGGGATCGCTTGAGCTGTGGGTCTTTGCATACTAGCGTAATGTATTTGACGCTGATAACTTTCATAAGGTTGATGGGCATAACCATTATGATATGATTGTTGGTAACTGTTTTGAATATATGGCTGCCCATGACTTGCAAAGCTTTATTGCTCAGGTCCTGGGTAAGTTTGCTGGAATCGCGGTTGTTGATATTGCATCAGCCATAACAGCCATGGCTGTGAGACCATTTACTGTTGCCCAATACTGGATGTTTGACCAAGATGAGGGGTTATAGTACCCATTTGAGCCTGAGTCATTTCAGTTAAGGAACCACTAATCGATGACTGCGATTGAGTCGTGGAGACAAGAGGCTGTTGTATTACGACCTGAGAGATTGGAGGTTGACATACAATGGGCAATGCTTATACTTGTGAGACCATCACAATAGCCGGTGTAGTGGGAATATTCGACAAAGGTTGATTTGGTTGTATAGAATATACAATTCTTGGCTGTTGAGGCAGTGTTGGTACCCAACCACTAGATCTGATTCCAGCCTGACCTGAATTCTGTTGTGAACTCCCATATGGTTCTTCTCCTGGAGGGAATAACGAAAAGGCATACTGCCCCCCATATGGCAACCATCCAGTGTTCAAAGGAAAAATTGGCCTTTGGAGATTGGACTCCCCAAATTGACACTATTGTGAAGGATCAATTTTCTGAGACTCAACATAAGAAATTCTAGATAAGGTTCCGGATGAAAAAATAGGAATAGACCATACTATCGAGACAGTCTCTGGGTGGACTCCATCTAGCTACTGATAGCTAGTTGGGACAGATGGTACACCAACGAACATTTTCGGAGTAGCAACATGAGGTTCTGCTATTTCTGTGTCAGATGATATAGTCCTGGATGTTGATGGTTGTTCAAACATATCGAGTCTATCCAAAATATTTCCTAGCGATTCTAGAGGAACTTGCGATGAAGGGTGACCAACTTTTGTAGTGGAAGGATATAGGTGGGTCCCAGTTCCAAAATGCAATGGAGTACTAGATGGAAGATCCTCCACAATCTCTTCTATAGCAATCAAACCAGGTGGAAGAGGTACCGTCAGGTCTGTAAAATATTTCTGGTGCCGAAGAAGGTATAGACTTGGCAGTGACAAATGCTAGAGGGGTAACACCTTCTGAATCAACCCTAGATGGAGTTGGCTTAGAAATAGAAGTGTTTACCACTGCACTAGGATCATTTCTAGTAGCCTCTTGTAGCTGTGGAACTTCTTCTATAGAGGCAGGCATACCAGAAATATTTGGAGTAATCAGAGTCTTTGAGGATGTTGAAACACAAGTTTCAAATAAACCAGGAGACTTTGACCTAGTTAAACGAGATTTCTTGGCCCAAAATGGTTTCGTTTTTAGAGTAAAAAATGGTTGACTCATTAGCCTCCATGAACGATGGGGTTTTGATTGACTTTCTTCCACGATTGCGGATTACTTGATCAACTCAAAATAACAAGGGGAAAATGTGATTCCGAATTAAATGAATTTTATGACGCTTTGACACAACTTGCTTTTTCAATTTTTAAGAGTCGAGAAAAAGCTAAAGATGACTCTAGTCGCCTTCGATTTTTAATGATCCTGAAGTGAAAAGTGCTCCGATGGACCTTTTCTTTTAAGGAGTCTGAAAAGGAATGAAAGTGACTACTCTGGAAATCTAGACAGCGGGATTACCTAACCAATCGCAGAAATGCAGAATACTTTTTAAGGTATGGCAGTCAATCTTCCCAAATGATGTGTTCAGTGCATTGTGATTGATAGGGCGGCAGACACGGCTTCCTAAGGATAAAGGATATAGCCTATTGTGGTCTCCCAATATATACTCTAAGGTACATGGGAGCACAAGTACATACTGGCACTTGTTGTATCAAAGAGGAGGAATCACCCAACCTACGATGAAAACGATAGTTACCAGGCTTTACGACGCTGGGATACGTCTCTAGCCTAGACTTCTAGATGTTGTGCGTTAGGTTCCAAAGCATTTTTATGTTCATTGAAATTTATTTTACAGTTGATATTTCTTAAGAAGTTTGCCTTTAAGGTTCACCACGTGATGTAGATATACAATTCCTAAATATACCACCTAAGATGATAAACAGTCGCTTACTTTCTTTTTGCAATGAAAATCCTAGCTACTAAGGAAAGAGAAGCAAGATTCTTTCAACATAGAGCAGAGAGCACACACTAAGATGCACTATCCTAAATCAATTTCTGCACGCAGTCTAAATGCAAATGCACATGCATGTATTTGTTTTTCACTTTCTTAATGCGTGAATAACAAAAAGAATGCTAAGTACAGATATGAACTATTTTCTTTCAAAGTGACAGTACTAACAATTTTATTTTCAAAAATGAAAGGAAGACTAAGACGACACTTTGTGCTTTCGAATTGAAAACTGCTTTTGACACTTGAAATACTATTAATTCAAATCAAATACAATGGCAAAAGTGTAATCAACTATCAAAAAGAGGGAGACTCTTTTCTTTGACTGAAAACGACACTTACGACACTTTCAAATCAAAAGACAACAGTTTGATTAAGCTACTGTTTGCAAAGGAGTACTGTAAATGACGAAAAATACAAAATAACATTAACAATTCTTTATCAATGGAGGTTGAGTAATGCAAAGGAAGAGAGTTTCAACAGTGATATACTGATCACAGATAGCAAAACTACTGAATAAAGCTAAAGACAGTGAAGAGAAAATCAAAATCTGGAGGCAGAGACAGTCTTACCTAATCATCGCACCTGTAACACAGGGAAACAGGGATGCATCTTACCTGTAGCACATGGGAGGTGTGATGCATCCAGACTGCCAATGAGAGATAGTGCGATGGTCTAGGGATGAGATTGGGCTTGGTTTTTTGCTCACATTTTGCAGCTTAGTTCAGGGATTTAGGTTTAGCTAATGATAGGCAGTAAACACAAAGCATAGGAGCTGATCTAATGAGGTTACTTGAGCTACCACCAGGGCACTCAGGATGTTTGCAAGTCAGATGTTCAGTTCATAAACTAACCTGGAGATTGACTGAAGCAATGTTGATCTACTTTGCAGTTGCATAGCAAAATCAGTTCGAAGGCTAGCTAGCTTAACTTCAGCCTCCATCTGTAGTTTATAAAGCAAACAAATAGAAACAAGCAAACAAGCTATTCGCTCCCCAGTGGAGTCACCATTTTGTTATCGGGAAAACTAGTGTCCATTCAAAGCTGCTAGTCCCACTAAGATGGGTAGCTATCTTAGAAACAAACAAACTAAAGTCACTTGTGTTTTCCTTTATGAAAAATAGATGAGAGAGAAGCAGAGAGTACCAACCTTAGTCTTTCGCTTGGCTCCTTGCTTGTTTCCTCTCCCCTTTGACAGAGCTTTGCCACTTTTTCCTTAGTTGTCCCGCTTCAAAGAACACCTATAGAATCAAAGCAGCATAATACCATCAAAGCATAGATATCTATAACCATAAACAATATAGGATCAGATATATATTAACCATATAAGTGCATCTATCAATACAAGATTTAGAGATATACAAGAATATGGAGGAAAACTCAAATAAATTTATTGATAGAAGTATTAGAAGAGAGGATTACAACCCATTGGTTTGACCCAGTGCCATCCTCCCACCATGAAAGCCCTCTTCACCTCATGAAAAGCTAGATCACCCAATAATATGATGTTCTATAGAGAAACCAATAGCACTTCCTTAAAAGATACAAAATTCCAACCTCTGGATCTCTAGGACGAGGGATCCATATATATATATATATATATATATATATTTGCAGGTGGGTGAGTCAGCTTCTTGGATTTTGATTAGTGTCATTTCTCTGACAGTTCTTGGTTCCACTTGGATATTTCATGATCTCTTACTCATCCCTAGGCGAATTCAGAGAGGCAAGTGTCAAATGGGCAGTTTCTAGAAGATTCTATGGTTTTCCACCTAGCCAACTGCCTTTGCCATTTGTCTGCTCTCACTCATTGCACCCTACAGAAGGGTGTTTTAGTATGCATCGCACTTTCTGGATGTAGTAGGTGAGATGCATTGCACGCTTAGCACTGAGCAGTCTACATGGTCCAGTTTTGACCAGTTCTGAGTAGTTTTTCAGGGAGAACTTTTGGGAGATGATGTAATCGAATGACCTTGTTCCTTTAGGGTATGAAACAACACTTTTAAGGGGCTTATAAGCCTTTGGTTTATGGACATATGAGATTGGGGTTGCAGTGCCCAAATATGTCTATAACATGGGGTATGATAAATTTGGGAAAACAAGACGTAAAAAATTGGTACTTTAAAGCTAAATTCATAACTGTAGAATTAATTTTAGATTTTCAGTTTAGAGCTAATTTCATAACTTGACTCCATAGGGTAGACACCTTTTAGTATTGGGAATAACATAACACAATCCACGACTTCACATGCATTCTACATTAGTTCATTTATTTCACATATTTCAAAATGTCAACTTTAACTAGGGATTACACGAGTACTTTAATTTTCTGTTGGTTCACATTAGGCTAAAAACTAGCATTTAAAAACTAATTTCATTTTTTTAATTTTTTAATTTAAATATAGCTTTTAAATTTTTTGTGTGTAGGATAAAGGATGTGCAGAAGAGGTGTATGTGTTGGAGAACCTTTATTTCCCTATTTATGCACCTCTACATTGTTGGCATTATGATGCATGTATTGTACTTGATGGCAACCCACTCGTAGCAGAACATCTCACTTATTTATAACTAGATGAATCGATAGAAGAGATATCAAATGTGACTGAATGCATGGGATGCCAAACAACTCAAAGGAATCAGATGACAGTTCTCAGTATGAAAAGTTAGCTTTTCCATCAAGTCCAAAGGGGGAGATTGTTGGCATTATGAGACAAGTGTTGTCCTTGATGGAAAATCACTCAGATGATAAATTATAGTGCAACAAAGTTCACACACTCTAATGCAGAGAAAAGTTCCTTTCATACAGAGAAAATTTCACGCACTTTCATGCAGAGAAAAGTTCCTTCAATGTAGAGAAAATTTCATGCACTTTCATGCAGAGAAAAGTTCCTTTCATACAGAGAAAATTTCACGCACTTTCATGCAGAGAAAAGTTCCTTCCATGCAGAGAAAAGTTCACGCACTTTCATGCAGAGAAACGTTCATGCAATTTCATGCAGAGAAAAGTTCCTTTCATGCATAAAAAAGTTCACGCACTTTCATGCAGAGAAAAGTTCACGCACTTTCATGCAAGGAAAAGCGCGTACATGTGGGAGAACTTATTTTTGGTTCGTGGTATTTAGTCCTTGGTATTTGAACCTATGGTTTTGGGCCATGTTATCTCGTCAGAAGTGTTGATCCCAAGTATTGGGTCCATGGTATTGTTTTGTTATGGTTTTGGACCATGGTATTGAGTAAGGCCTAAGACTATAAAAGGATAAGAAGATCATTAGGAAAAGGCATGAAAAAATACTTGAATGTCTGATGTGCAGGATATGGGTTATGATGCATTGCTTGATCTGAGCTAAGGAGGGATCTCACCGGTTGATGGAGAACAAGATCTAAGGATAGATCGGGATCAAATGGTTTGAAATGAATCATCTTTATATGGTTTGATCATGGTTAGACTAGATATGAATTATTGATGCATTTTTTATTTTATGCATGTTATGATCTGGGTATGATTGATGTCTGAAACAGTCGCAAAGTCATGATTTAATATGTATAGATCTATATGCGGGTTGGCTTTGGCGAAAGCACGTATATACGCGGGTTTGATTCATCGTAGTAGCGTATACATAATGAAGTATGATGTTTGAAGTTGCAGTTGGGTTTGATTGTTATTTCAGGGTTCTATAGTGTGCTCTGTGTTTTGGTGACTATGTTATTGACAGGGTTTCAGTATTTCAGTGATTTAGAAATTGATGATGCTAGTATTAATTGTTTTGTGCTTCAATGATATTGATGGGTCTAGTATGAAAATTGGATGAAACGTGGCCTTCAGAGTATGGTGTTGTGCTTCAGGAGTATCCAGTTTGAAAATGTATGAAACGTGGTACCTGGAGAAAGAAAGAGAAGACTATTGCTTTCTGTAGGTCGGCACCTACGTACTAGTACATCAGCTAGTACAAGATCTAAGGGGGTAGTAGCTCCCTTCCAGTAGCAGCTGGAGAACGAGTAAAGGTTGGAGCATTTCAGTAGGATAGCACCTACGTACTAGTAAGTGAATCGGCTAGTACAAGAGCTAAAGAGGGTTGTAGCTCCCTTCCAGGAGAGTCTAGAGAACGAGAGAAGGTTGTAGCCTTTTGCAGGTAGAAGCCTGCGTACTGGTATAAGACTGCACCAGTACAAAACTATTATGAAGGAAGTTTCTTATTAAAAGAAGATAGAGATGACTTAGGTGGTTTTCACCCACATTGGGTTTCCACCTTATATCATGGTGTTCATGTGTGCTTCTTGTGTGTGATGATCTGTTCTGTTTTACTACACCTGCTTACT
>APFE031534044.1:0-10561 GCA_000404065.3 Pinus taeda | reverse complement strand
TAGTGAACTTCGCCTCTGTGAGAGCCTTTGTGAAGATGTCTGCAACCTGATCATCCGTGGAACAATATTGCACTTCAAGAACATGGTCATGAATGAGCTTTCTGATGAAGTGCATGTGAGGTTTGCCGTTACACCAAAACCCGCAGGTTTTGGTAAACATTACAACCCAGTAACTAGGATCCCCAGGGTGGAAATTACAGATTCCATAGAGGTGCAGTGATTCTTCCAACACCCCCCCTCAAACGCAGCTCGGGGGAATCGAACCTGGGTCCAAGCTCTGATACCATGTGGAGGTTTGATGTTACACCAAAACCCGTAAGTTTTGGTAAACATTACAAGCCAGTGACTAGGATCCCCAGGGTGGAAATTACAGATTCTATAGAAGTGCGGTGATTCTTCCAACACTATCACAATCAAATTTGTCTATTATCCGATCAGTTACTAATGGTTTCAGTGAACGTTCCCTGAGTTACTGGGTTGTTGGGTTGTTGTTGAAGTTTCTTTGCAAGAGCAGGAGGGCCAAATTGGGATGGTAGGTCGGCTCAACTGTTACGCACTCCTTGAAATTCAGTGTAGTTAATTTTCATATTATACCTCATAAATCTCAACGTCAGGCCATATTCTCTTGTATCCTCGCCATTAAACGGAAATTCTCATGGTGGTTAAACTCAGGCGGTGAACAAACTCTATTGAATTTTTTTTTGTGCATGGCAAAGTAATTTGGTATGGGCTTTGGTTTTTAATTGGACGTCGTGTCCAGATCAACGCGCATAAGTTTTCAACTTGACGTGACTCTTAATGGTCTTCGCCGTCACCCTTGTGGTCACACTATGTCATTCATGAGGGGATTCGTAAAAACAATTAACAACTTCCACCTGTCACAGGTCACATGGTCAATTGCCATGCTGGCATTGGATCACGGTCCAAGAGATACATTAACTATTTTAGAGGACCATAAAAACCTCATAATATCATATGCGTTCGAGTTAAAATATCATGAACTTCAAATATGTGTTGGCATATTAGTGGGGCTCTCGGTTTAGTAGCATTTGAGTTGTATCATTTCTCAATCCATATTACATATATGCGATGAGTGTTACTTGGGTGGCAGGACTCTTTATATTTTATAAATTTGGATCATCATGTGCCTATGTCCCTTTTGGAATTTGGCAATCTTTTTAATTGTGTAATCACATGTATACATGTTTTGCATTTTAGTTACATCTCCATAAATATGAATGCAACTATCTTATGAGTGTAAATCCATTGCTTTTGTACAACAGAGATTGGTTATAAAAACAAGAGCTGCGAGCACCCGCAGTCCCTGCCGGGTCCGAAATCCCTAACTAGTTATTAGTATGTGTAACTGAAAATTTTGATATACACAATGCTCTATTTTCAGATTTTTTTCTGATGGATGCGTTTCTTTAAGAAGTAATGCATGATGCTCTAACTCGAGACTGCAGCTCAGCAAAGCAATATCACATCTTGCCTCGCAGCAGGGCCCGCCAGTACCAGCCTAAATATCCAGTGGAGAATTTTTTATATGAAATTCTGATTGGTTGGGGATGATTCACGTTTTCCATCTATCACACTTTGAATAGCCTTTAATAATAATGTCTGCTTGAGGTTGGAGGTTTTATGTTTTGTGTTCTCGACAGTCATTTGTTAAACAAGCAACAGACAACGGAGAGTTGACCGAAGACTGATGCCACCATGTGTATGCACCTATCAACTGAAGCCCTTGGCCTGCCACTTGAGAACTATTGTCTCATACTCCATGCTACTACACTAAATTAGGGGACTAGCCTAGCTATTTCACGGGTATAGATATAGAGATACAGTCATTGCAACGAAACAACGAAACTCCACATGGAATGTTATAACAATTATACTCTGCCCTAGAAAATCTCGGTAAAAATATATTTGCTAAATGTGCATCACTCTTAATATGAGTTACAACGTGTCTCATATCAATTACCACCCGTAAATATTTGTGTGTTAGCTACCGTGTGTCTTACCACATGTTAGTGGATATTTCTATGCATTACTTACCATGATCATTCATCAAAATTTCAGATAGGTTCATCGAAATTTCAGATAGGTCTGATCAACAATGCAGGGTTTATGAGCATGGTTAAAGAACACGGTAACCCCCATTGATAAGAGTCTTGTGGTTAGAGAACACAGTAACCCCATTGATAAGACTCTTGATCAGTGTGTGATTCCACTATTTTAGAATATTTGAATGGGTAAGACCGAGGTGCTTTCCAATCTATCTGCAAAATGTGCGTGTCCAGAGCTAGTAAATCTTTCTATTGTGATACATTTGGCATTCAGAGAGGAACAATCCAAGGTAAACCAGAATTGCCATGTCATTCCAGTGCTTTGATGTAAAAATTTTCAATCCAAGGGTTTCTGAAATCTGTTAATATATGCAGTTTCCTTTTGTTAATGTATGCAGTTTCCCAATATTTCTCATCGATGGGCCTTATGGGGAACCAAACCAAGACGACAATAATTATGATGTCCTCCTCGTGGGATTATGCATTGGAACTACCCCCTTCATAAGGATTGTGAAGGATATTGTCAACAACATGAAACTGAAAGATGAAGAAAGCGATCACTAGAGAACGGATCAATACATATGAGGAAAACCTTCAACTCAAACCTCGGTTATTTCTATTGGGTTACTAGAGAGCAAAGTTGATTTGAATGGTTCAAGGGAGTCATGAATGAAGTGGCAGAGATTGATGACAAAGGAATCATAGAGCTTCATAACTACTGCACGAATATTTATGAGAAGGGGCTTTGATTGCCATGCTTCAAGCTCTCAATTATGCAAAACGTGGCGTAGACATTGTATCAGGCACAAGAGTAAGTAATCTGAGCAATTCTATTAACAATCTATTTCATCGAAAAATTTATGACCTTTGAGATGACCTCGGTTTAGTCTTATGGTTAAGAATTCATATAATATCGATGGTACGTTGTAAAGCCCTGGTCTTGTCTTTGGGTTAAGGATCCATAGTGGACACTCAGTAGAAAATCCCAGTTTAATTTTTTGCTAAATATTCATATGATGATAGTGGGTACTTTGCCTATGATCATGTTTAGTGTTTTTGGCTAACAATCGGTATAATGATAGTGGGTACCTTGCTAATGCCCAAGTTTGGTCCTTTGGTTAAGGCTTCGTGAATTTATTATATTCATAACCATTTTGTGATTGAGACTTTGATGCCCATGAATATACACACATCTTGCAAGTTAAAACCCATTTTTTTAAACTAAATTGGAGGAACATATTCAAGAAGATAAAATGTGCACTGAATTGAAAAGAAAGAGATCTAGCTCTCAGGTGTGGCCTGCACCTGGAGACTACACTCACAAAACTTGAGAGATGTCTCTCGTTCACTCTATTACCCATCAATCAAAGGATTACATCAGTAAATACAATACTAGGAAATAGGAAGTTGTACCCAAACCCCATAACTATAGGAACTAATCCTAAACTAGGGAGAAAGTTACAACAATGTAACCATTTTCTCCATTAATAATAAAATAATATTAATTATTCTCAACTATTACTCCACCCAACATTTAATTTCAGCTGACCTCGTATGCACCTTCCTTGCGATCGGACGGCGGACAATCTTTGAGCTGATCGGACGAATATCGGATGGCCTGTTTTAACTGACTTTTATCGTCCGAAAAGTGTTTGAGGGTGATGCCACCCCAATCCACGTGCCTCCTCCAAATTACATCGGAGCCCCTTCGTACGGAAACCTCCTTTGACAAGAAGCGGTGCGATATGGTTGATGGCGGTTTGCGGTATTGCAATAGTGGTTTCGGCGTGCGTTAAATGATGGCCCGCGCGCGCAGTGGAAATTACAAATTTAACACCTCTCCCAGCAAAAATATTATAATTAACTTCGTTATTATATTTTAAAATAAGAAAATTATATTCTAAATACTACTTTAAAAAAAACTAAACCCTTTTAACTTAAAAAGATAAAAAGCGTAACATCAATTATCTACATTGAATAAGACTTTATATCTATCCTCATCTACGAGGTAGTCGACGTTGCTTTTACCTTTAGAAAAAAAAGACTCGTGAGTCGTGATATGTACAACGTCTTGTTCTAATGTAACCCAACATCACTTTTATGAATGTCTCTCCTTACCCACGTCTTTTTGACCCGATATAGATAAGACTCAGAGATGCAGATTTTGTGTTTTGTCGTGTGTATTACGACAACATGATGGTCTTCTACGAGATGTGAAAAAGGCACGAGGAATCTTTAGGGGTCGTCTTCAATCACATCTTTAGGGCGCCGACAAAGAAACTTCATTTTCTGACGTATCTTGAATCAACCAAGATATTACCACAATAGGTAAAGAGTCCATTTTCTCATCTAAGCGACGCAGATTTTCTGTTTTTCTCTATGTATTACGACAATATGGTGGCTGCTGGTCTTCCACGAGATGGAAAAACTTTGGAAGTTTGGGCCGCCCAGATGAAAAGAAGGCGCATTGGAAGAATGTTTAGGGGTCCTCTTCAATCTCATTTAAAATTAAAATTAAAATTGGACGGTTGAGCGGGTTGGGCGAACAGTCTTCAATGGCATTTAAAATTGGACGGTTTGAGCAAGGTTGGGCCAAGAATCTTTACGGGTCGTCTTCAATCACATCTAAAATTGGACGTTTGAGCGAGTCGGGCGAAGAATCTTTGGGGGTCGTCTTCAATCACAACATCTAAAATTGGACGGTTCAGCGGGTTAGGCGCGGGGAAATTGTTAAATAACTTTATTGAAACTTAATGGCATCCTCTGGGGTCGAGAGGAGTTTGTCAACACGGACAACGATCCTGTGGCGTTAAGAGGATGTTAGCCTTTTAATTGAAAAAGGAGAGACAAACTTCATTTTTCTTTTCAACCAAATGTTCGCGCTTCCAGAGTCTTTGCGGACATATAAAGTCGTTCGCTACAGCTTTTTCAATTGACTCGGAGGGACGTGCTTCTTACGTCTGGACTTTCTTATTTATTTCTACGCTACACATACATACACGCGTATACATCGTATTAGCCATAATTCTACTTCAAAGTGTCATCAAGATTTGGGAGGAAGAAATGCAACCTAAGATATTTGGATTTTAGATGTCTTTTTCTAGGGGTTTGCTTAGTAAATTTGGCTTCAAATTTCGTTGGGAAGTATGAGCCTTCATCATGTTCTCCCCATAACGTGTTTTCTTTTTCTATTATAAAGAATTTCGACTAATTTTAAAACCAATTGATTTAAAAAAAATTAAAAATATCAAACCACAAAGAAATAATCCTCGCCCACTCACGGAAAAATCCTCGCCCACTCACGGAAAAATCAAGAGTCAATATAAGTACAGGAGTCAATATAACTACAATTCTCCCGCATTAATTAGTGTTTATTGGTTATTGTGTCAGCAAAGCATAGACTGGCCCGGAAGTTCACGAAGCTCTCTCATCTTCTCCCGATGGAATCATATGTTCATCGCGTTCATCCTTCCCTGCCTCGACACCTATTCTTAATTATCCTTACTGCCCGCTGTGCCTCTCTATTCCCCTGCTACTTTTGCTTGGACCTGCAATACCAGTATTGCCGTAATACTAGTATTTGTGGGGTTACAGGTATACAGTATCCTTTAGGTGTAGGAAACCGTGGATGCGGTCATCCTCATTTTCAGATCGACTGTGTACAGAACTTTTCTCCAGTAATCACAATTCAGGGCCACAATTACACAATAATAGAGAGCCATTTTAGATCCTGGTTAATTGTGAGGGGCGAGAAGTGCAAATTCTTAGATGATCCCATTCACATGCAGTTACCACATCCAAGGCCGGGGCGTACAGACACCGCCGTGATATCCTCTACGGAGAACAGGACCCTAAATGTCTACAAATGTCAACTGGAAGACCACTCAGTACAGATTAGCGGAAAATGTAATTCTAGCGTCTCTTACAGTTTGTTTGATAATGGGAATTGGATTCGGCAATGTCAAATGGCCCAAGTAACAGTTGATGTGGGATCATTGCAACTGGATTACAATGATCGAAAGAGAGATGCAAGCTGTCAATCATGTTCGCAGAGCGGAGGGATGTGTGGCTACCGTTACAACACTTCGGGTTCTACTGCACCGTTCGTTTGCTATTGCGAGGATGGACCCCGTGCCGACAACTGCCAGGGCCACGGTATGCTCCATTTTTAAAATTTACGCAAAACTACTTTGAACTGCTCGCTTAGTTAAGATGGTATGAATTATTCATTGACACCCAGGAAAAGGGGTTGTTATAGAGAAAAGGGGTTGAATCTTAAGGAATGAGGGTCTGAGTACACCCTCCAATAAGTTTCCTCGACTCTGCACTCTTTGAACCCAAAGATATGTGTAGATGTGTTTCCCGATATTGTCAAGTACTCATTCTCTTTCCTAAAGCTATGGGTTTTTGCTTTTAACTCATAATAGTTGTCATGGCTGCGTTGCAGGTCTAAAAATCAACTCGGCCATTGTAAAAGGTAACTATGGTTGCTTCCCATTGAAAATCACTTTGAACTTGTATCTTATTTCCACTATTTTCATATATCGGGGTTATTGGACAGATATTATATTCATATCGATCTCTCATTCCACTGCAGGTTGCATTTCTGGAGGAGTTGCGCTGACCGCAATATTAGTGATATTCTTAACGTTTTATGCCCAGAAGAGAAGAGATCCTCCTGGTAGCTCTACTTCAAACGTGGAAAAATTCCTAAAGGATTATGCTTATGAAATGCCAACCAGATATTCACTCTTTCATCTTAAGAAGATCACAAACAACTTTGCGGAAAAACTGGGCGAAGGAGGTTATGGCGTGGTGTATAAGGGGAAGCTTGGTAACGGCATTTTGGTGGCTGTCAAGCTTCTTGATAGGAATAGGCACAGCCAATCCCAATTCATGAATGAAGTAGCAACAATCGGACGGATCCATCACTTCAATTTGGTTCGTCTGTTGGGGTATTGCTTCGAAAGCCCCACAAGCGCACTGGTATATGAATACATGCTTAATGGATCTCTCGACAAGTTTACATTTGCCGGAAATGAGAATGGGCAAATCTTAAGTTGGGAGCAAAGGTATTCAATTGCTTTGGGTGTGGCTCGTGGAATTGCATATTTACACCAAGATTGCCAGAATCGCATCATACACTTCGACATCAAACCTGACAATATATTGCTGGACGCCGACTTAACCCCTAAAGTCGCTGATTTTGGTCTCGCAAAACTTTGCGGGAAGGGAGACGACCATATTTCCATGACGACAGCAAGAGGGACGCCGGGATATGTTGCCCCAGAGGTGTGGTCGAGAGGTATGGATCCTATTACAGATAAATCAGATGTCTATAGCTTTGGAATGCTGTTGCTTGAGATTGTTGGGGGCAGAAAGAATATTGATGTACAGGTAAGCCGGTCGAGTCAGTTATACTTCCCTGAGTGGGCTTTCAAGCTGATTGAGAGTGGCGAGTTGGGGATGAGGCTGAGAGAAGGAGAAATAGTGGCTGCAGATGAGGAGACGGCGAGGAGACTCACAAAAATTGGATTGTGGTGCATTCAATACGAGTCCAGAGATCGTCCTTGTATGACGAGGGTTCTCCAAATGTTAGAAGGTAATGGAGAGGACGTCCCCAATCCTCCGTTACCCTTCAATTCCTCGGCTACGCCTGAAAATCCTACGGTGTCCTCCACAGTGGGTTCTTCAATTGAAATTACCCTTCCAGGGTGATTTGATACATCGTGTTTGCAAGTGATTTCTTTATATATGTAATATTATGGAACATTGGCATTTGTTTGTTAATGATTTAATGACATTATATTAGAAAGAGATATGTATAAAAAATGAATTGCTTTTCAAAATAATTAATGGTATTATATATGAGAGAGATTTATAAATGGAAAGATTTTCAAAAGATTTACAAAAATTATATTCGGCAGATATATGTTTATGTGATAAGTTGGTTTTTTTAATGCCATTTCCATATTGTTTTTCTTACTGTACTGCAGGTTGATTTTTTATATTAAAATATTTTATGTTGTTTACATTGTTAATATTATTATACATTTTATGTTTATCAGTTTAAAATTTAATTAAATAAATTAAATAGGAGATTACTAATTTTTTAAATAAGTGATATTTTTTTATTTATTTTATTTATTTTTTATTAAATAAAGTTATTTTTTATGTTTGGTTTGATAATTATTTTAAAACATTAAAAACTAAATTTTTTTTTTTTTTTTTTGCTTACATTAAAAAAAAAATTTCAAATATATTAAAATAATTATAAGGTGATTAACTTCTAAATTTTATAAATAATTATAAAATACGAATTAAAAATTCATATATTTTTCTTCAAAAATATTTCTACAAGTTAGGTTGAAATACTTTCTAAATTTTATAGTAATTTAATATATAACACAATTAAAAGTTCATATAATTTATTTTTCAAAAAATATTACTACAAGGTTAGAGTTGAAAAAAAACATTTGAGAGGAAATTTATAGTATATGATACTCATAGTGGTTTTCCTTCCCTATAAAAAACTTTATTTTCAAAAGGTTTTAAAATAACATATGATATCATGGAAGACATATTTAAACAAAGTAAAAACATTAACTTAAAATTATTTTAGTTCAAGTGGCAATGACAGTGGAAATCAGAGAGTCCTACCAAGCTTACAAAAAAAAAAACATATATTTATTTAAATGGTTTATTAACTATATTTTTTATTAAATTTAAATTTAAAACAAAAGTAATCTCTCATAGAGTTTATTTTGGCTGCTACCACTACTGTCTAGATCCATTTTAACCCCAGATCTATCAAACCTCTAGAGGGATCAAATCTCTTGGTAGATCTGGGGTTAAGATGGATCTAAGTTGGTTATATAATATCTATATTTGTTTCTATGTGTCTGTTATTATTTCTCTCTTCCCTTCATTTTGTGTCCTTCTATCTCCCTCTCTCCTCTCTCTCCCCTTCTCTCTCTCCCTAATTTCTCTCTCCCCCCACTCCCTATCTCCCAACTCTCCCTCTTTTTCCCACTCTCTCTCCCTACCATATATATCTATATATTATTACATCTCTCCTTTATCTCTCTATCTCACCAATCCAAACACACACACACACTCTCTCTCTCTCTCTCTCTCTCCATATCTATCTCTCTTCCTCCCTGTGTTCCCTCTCTCCTCCCTCCAACTTTGTCACTATCTCTCTCCTCCATCTCTCTCTCTCTCTCTCTCTCTCTCTCTCTCTCTCTCTCTCTCCTTCAACTCTGTCACCATATCTCCCCCCTTTCCCCTCCCCCCTTTATTTCTTAAATTGGATCCCATTGTATTGTATTTAAGAAAGTATCTAAATTAGAAAAAATCAAATTATTGCTAATATTAAACCTATATTTTGGATCAATAGTATAAAAAAAAATTACAAAGAATAATGGGTTATTTCGTCTCTATCATTGGTAGTCACTTTGCTTGCTCTCATCCCATGGATCCTTAATTAAGATGGATATATGCTAGTTCTTAATGATATTATTTATATTATAAAAATTCAACATCTCTCTATATAAAAAGTATTCTCATTTTAAAGTTTAGATATATCTCAAAATAATTATAACCTTTTGGCTTTTAGATTTATTTTTAAAAATGTTATTAAATTAAATTAAAATAAAATATTTTGATTGTGAAATAAGTTAGGGTTTTTTTGGCATGTGGTATTCATAAGCCATGGTATTGGCCCATGGTATTGTAACAAACCCTATTTTCAAGTTAACAATATCCATGGTAAAGCTGGGGTGAATATCCATGGTTACAAATTTTGTCATGTTGTTATAAAATATTTTGATTGTGAAACAAGTTATGGTTTTTGGGCATGTGGTATTGATAAGCCATGGTATTGGCCCATGGCATTGTAACAATGTCTATTTACAAGTTAATAACATCCAATGGGGGTGAATATCCATGGTTAAAAACCTTGTCATATTGTTTTATGTGCTTATCAATTAAATTTAAATATGGTTATGAAATCATTATTTTAATTTATAATGTAAAGTGAATTTTAATTTATAGCTACTAATTATATGTTAGATTTTTTAATGTGATATGTAATTTTATTAATAAAAACAAAATCAAATACAACAAATTAGATATTATTATTTTTAACATTTTATTATTAAGTGAGACAACATTTAAATGTTTAGACTCATTTGGATACTACACTCTATATTACTTTTAACTTTTTAGTTATTACTTTTAAATTTGTATTATTAATTGAGCCAACGTTTAAATGTTTACACTTATTTCTGATACCGGGTTTATATTACTTTTAACTTCAGAATTCATGCTTTTGTGATCCATCCAAAATGTTTTGTGAATGTGTTTCGAACTATCTAATGTGATTCCCAAAATCGGATCTTGGATGGAATGACATTAAATATAGAGAGAGCAATGTAGAGAAAATTGATTTTAACGATTACAATATAACAAGTAGTTTTAGTTTTGAATGATTA
>APFE031534042.1:42077-67850 GCA_000404065.3 Pinus taeda | reverse complement strand
TAATCTTGATAACTTTATCCCAACTTGATGGTAGATGTGACTACAAATGTTGTTGGCTAGAGACCTCCGAGTTGGTCCTACTCAATTCTTCACTTACTATCCAACCCACTCTTTAAATCCTGCTCATCAATTAACATAAGCTATAATATAATAATATATATATATATAATATAAATATTATAATATATAAATTATATAATATATATATATATTAGCGTTGGCTTCCTCGTCCTTTGCTAGAAACCTAGGCTCCCCGTCTCAAATGTGCAAAACTTATTATAAGATTGATTACTGACGTTCAATCGTTGACATCTAACTCCATAACCAATGGAACGAGCCCATCAATCCCATCAAACTAGACTAATAATTCATCAAATATATGACATCAAAGTGTCACAAGTTGAAACTCATTTTTGGCATCTAGGGAGGTGGATATCAAATGTTTAACCCATAACATATTGGATGAATGTTGGTGTCAAAACATTGGCCACGAAGTGTGATCAAAGTCATTTTTGACCATACTTGACGTCAGATATTGACATTTGTCTTGTCGGATATCCGACACTTAATAAAGGGTCAACTATTCAATAGAATTGCGATGACGAGGAGCTCAAGTCCAATGTGTCATATAACTGATGACAATAAGTCGAATATCCGATGAATATACGTTAGATTTTGGCCCCATTTGTACTAGTTTTCTCTTATGTCTTTGCTTTGTATTTTTTTTGGTTTGGCTCGCTTATCATTGTAATTGGACTTGATTAGTTCCTAGGTGTCTTCTCAATAATTTACCTCTTTGGTTCTCTCACCTCCCCACGAAGTTCCCTTTTGTTGGTTTTTAGTTTCCCTCCTTGCTCTTTCTTTGGCTGGCTTCCCTCCCTCTCTTTTCATTAGTGGTCTATCTCTCTCTCTTTTCTTAGGAATCCTTATTGCTCTGTCACTCTTCTATGATTCTCTTATGTGTGGCTCATTTCTATCTCTTTGACATATTTTTTTTTTTATCTTTATCCCCTTTTCCTTGGAATCACCTCCATGCCCTTTTAGTGATCGTATACCTATATTGGAGTGGGAAATTACTAGGAATGGGCTAGCTAGGGTAATACACATAGACATCATCATTCAGAGGAGACCACTTCTCGGTTTCATGAGCTTACCCTGGGCCCTATCCAGGATGACCTCACATGTGCTAAGTGAGAAGGAACCTCTCATAGGCATCACCTCTCGTACACAAAGTTTCTTGATGAGATGGCAAATTATGTGCCAAATATCAAGCATACACATGTATACTTCAAGAAGTACATACACATAGTATATATGTTCACTTCAATATAAATACAGATCTTTGATCCAAGGAATATAGGGGTTCAATTGACTCATATGTTTCCCACTTCGGTAAGGCCATGATTGAACTTAAGTAAGATATAATTTGTTGGCATACTTTCCAAAATCAATGAGATCCACACTAGGAAAATCATGATACATTCACTTTCATTTAGAAATTCATTGGTTTGGATACATTTATCTTAATCTGGATATATTTGTAATATAAGGTGTGGTCCACCCTCGATAAAATATAACATGGATAAAAAAATAATAAATAATTAAAAAAAAAAAATAAAAAACTAAAATAAAAAATAAAAAATAAAAATAAAAATAAAATAAAAAATAAAAATAAAATAAAAATAAAATCAATATAAGGTCTAGGTAATCCTCCCATTTGTTGTGCTTCAATATCGCTTGGATAACTGGTGATCCGGGACATGTAAGGAATGGAATTTAATTCAAGAAAATAATTGGAACACCCTAAATAAATATAACATGTATTATAGTGATTTGGTGAAAAGCCATCTTCTATTAATAAATGCAATAAATAATATTGTAGAACACATAATAGCTAGAATGGTGGTAGCTATCTCTGAACAAAAGAGACGGCAACCATGAGGATTCATAACAACTATTGTAGGAGGATGAGAGAATTTCCTTTTGACATAGATCAAGAACCCTATAGGTCCAAAAACTAACCCTAGAAGATGAAATTCCAAAAGGTTTTGGGCCCTGATGGGGTTAGTTGGTAAATCAACTTCCCGGGGCCATAAATTTTGCATATAATTTTCATTTGGCACTCTTGGTAGCTCGTTGGAAAGGTATAGAAAATAATTTTACATTCTGAATAAGGCCCAAGATATAGCTTGTGGGTATTTCCATGTCAAAAAAATGTCATTTAGGGACTAAAAATGACCCAAAAAATTTAGGACCCAAAAAAATCTAGAAAAACTACCAAGACGGGCAACTCTACTTCAAGCCAATGGAGTAGATGGATGATCACTCATATCCATCTAGATTGGTCCTCCTCTCTTAGGGGGAAATGGTATCCATTTTGTTGAGTTCCCCCACTAGATGGGGAAACTTCTGCTAAAGTTGGCTCCAGTGAGTCACTTTCCTTGTTGAAGAAGATTCCCTACTTTCATAACACGGAACAGTTGTATGTGTTCCGATGGGTATCCTTTGTCTTGGTGTCCATCATTTGATCCAGTATATCTTGTTCAATTCATTTAGCATTGAATTATGTAGGTTTCAATTTCTCTGTTTCCTTAGAGGTGGAAAATATGGTCGAGGAAACTCAAAATTAAACACTTGAGTGTAAGCTAAAGAAAGGTGTAATGCACAAATCAAAATAATTTTCACCCAACTCCTTTATGATTGTGTAAGGCCCATTTCAATTTTTTCATATATTTTGAGTATGGCTTGTGAAGCACTCTTTTTGTAAATATAATTACATTTTATCACCAACATGAAACTTATGTGTAACTTGGTGCTATTCATGTCATTACTTGTACTTTTCATTGGATTTGTAAAAGATATCATGGACTTGTTATTAGAGACATGTTGGATATACTCAAAAAATTTGGTTTCCTTGTCCATCTCAACCTAATCATGAGAGGAAATTTTTAGTGCAAATGTAATTGGGATAGCTACGTCAATTAGGGCCATTGCTTGGAACCCCATGCAAACTTGAAAAGGACAATGGATAATAGAGTTATGGAGTGATCTAGTATAGCTACGCTACACATATGGAAGGATATCGTCCCATGTATGTGGGTTCCTAGAGTTGTAAATTTGCAAGATATGCACAATCATCCTATTGAACACTTCTATTTTTCCCTCTAATTGGCTATGAAAGGTAGTTTATTTTTGACAACTTGGTATCCATGAGGCACCATAGGATAGACCAAAATGTGATAAGGAACATGCTATCCATATTTGAAATAATGGTTCGAGGTAGCCCAAAATGAATCAAAACAGGCTCAAAGAAGAGCTTAGCAGTGGCTTCATTTGTGACACTCTTTTTGCACAATGCTAGAGTGGCCATGTTACAGAACCCGTTGACAAACACAAACACATAATAATTAACGTGATTGGTGGATGGAAAACGTAACCTACAATCAATGATGATTGACTCTAAGGGCTTGTCTAGCATGTTGAAAAGTGTAACTAGGTTCGGTCTTCATAATGACATGTAATTGTGATTTTTGTAAATGATGAAAAGAAGAAAATAAAATTATTATTATAATTCCTTGCTTCATGGGTTTCATGAGAAAGAGGTTTTATTTTAGATGGATCCCATTGAGAGCCTTTATGATTTGTAATCTAGTCACAAAAGTCAAAGAGAGTCAATGTCATTTATGAAGAACCCTTCTTGGGCATATAACGAATGTATACGAGTCTATAGAATTGTCATGAAGCCCTCCAAAGACAACCGCTAGTTCTCCTCTTCAACTCGGCCTCAATATATAGAGGAAACTCAAGTCAGCTCACCTTATGTGGAGAAACACCTATTCGAATTGTTATGTCGGCTTATATTGATAGGAAAACTACTATATATATGGGTGAAGGCACTTCACATTTCCAAAGTCAACAATTCGCATATCTCTTTGAAGTTCAGATAGGAGTACAGTGAAGAAGATCACATATCTCTCTGTGGTTTCAGATGACAATCACAGCCAATGGTTCAGATGTATCTCTGAGATTTTCGTATAGGCAGTGGTAGTAATCAAGTTCGATCTCTTTTAATTCAAGTGGCCTAGTTCGGATGTCTCTGTGGAGATTACATTGATAAGTGAAGGAAAGGAGACTAGAATTTTGTGTTGTCTCATATCCTAGAGAATTTGGATCCCTCTGAGATTTGGATCAAAGAAAAGGAGAATAGTTTGGATGGGACAGCGAGAAGTGATAAAGGGACATCGAGGAGTGACGAAGTGACAACAAAGTTTTGTCTAGGAATAATAGTTCGGATTTCATGATGTACGAGTCTTTGTGCTACAATAAAGGACCACCATTTGATAGAGGTATATATATATATATATATATATATATATAGAGAGAGAGAGAGAGAGAGAGATATTACAGCTCGGTCCTTTGAAGAAGTCAGAGCCCGGTGCTATCATGGAGACTACTGTGTGGTGTTATAAAGAAGGCATAGTTTGTTGAGGAGATGATCTCAGTATTAAGAAGGTTGAAGAAGAAGAGGAGAAGAAAAGAGCAGAAGATGGAGAACTAGTGGCTTGGTCTTAGAGTGGCTAATAGGTCAAGGGTCTTGATCTTGGTATTCGTCAATTGGAATCTCTATATGAAGAATTTAATTTGGGTTTTCCTCTCAAAGAGTGAGAGGTTTTGGACCTAGATGAAAAGCCTATATATTGTGTCTCTTGTCTCTTTATTTTTCATGATATGGTAATTGTTTTGATGAAAAGAACACAATAATAACTACAAGAAAGAGAAGATCACAATCAAGAAGAAAAATTCTATCACAAGCAATTATCATAAGTATAAAAATCACCTAACTATTGATGCCCTAGATTTCTCAACATCGTATTAGAGCTAAGGTGACAGTTAAGGAAGGGTATCTAATTAAAGAGACAATCAAGGATCCAGTTTCAAGAATGGCATCAAATAAAGTCGAAGGATATCAAAGAAAAAGTTCAAAAATCTACAATGAAGAATAAATCCCTAGATCAAAGAAGAAATTTTATTTCAAATGAAGACTTGGGATCATTAATCGAATCAAGGCAATAAGAAATCTACACCAGCAAAAGTGTTGGATCCTCTAGTCATCGTCAAAATACCACAAAGACCCTCATCAAGTTGAAGAGATCTACAAAACAAGGTAGCCCAAAGTATAGACATCTAAGAGAAGCGCTTTAAGAACAAATACCACATCGTCTTGGAGAAATTTGAAACCCTAAGAAGCATTCCTAGGATCCGATCTCAATCAACTTGAAGTTGAAGTATCTTGAAGGTTGTTCATCCATAAAAGGCTAGATCGAAAGGTGTTGTCATAAAAAGGGAAATCTTCTCTTTATTGAAGAAAAGATTTCATTTGGAAGAAGATCATCCAAAAGGAGGTAGTCTCCCCCTCGTTGAAGCAAGGACCTCCTTATCCTTAAAAAGGATCATCCGAAAAGCATCAAGTCATCTTCATCAATCATCATGAACAAAGAAATCAAGTTGAAGATTTCATCTTCACTTAACAAGTAAGTATCTTTATTCTATAATCTAAATCTCATAAGATGACTTCATTTTGCAAGGAGGTTTAGAAGCTCGTTGGGTCATTGAAATTTCATGCATGGAAAAGGAGGACAATCATAGTCCTAAAAAAAAGTGAAGTCAGTGATCATATCTGTTGTAGCATCCATTGTCATTTTAATTTTATTTTCAATTTTATCGCAAACATGAAAAAAATCAAACATTATGTTCTAACAAAATTAAAAGAAAATGTGGAAATACAAAAGAAATGATTTATTTTATATTATTGATGGCTTTTGAATGTGAGAAACCCAAGAGAAGATTTGAGTCATCTAATCGACGGGAAACAGATCTAACAGTAATTACATTGTTAACAAGGACAAGGTTTTCTCCAAAATTGGATGAGAGAAGTTATAAAATCGAGTTAAAACCTTAGTTAATTAGGGCCATCCACTTGAAGGATTCAAATCCGACAATAATCGTGTGGTTAACAAGGACGAGGTTTAATCCATAAAACGGACGCGGTGGTTTATGGAATGTGATTTAATCTGTTGAAGTCCGGATCAATCACAGTCGCTCATTAGGAAGGGACGAGACCTGACGGATATTGCGTCAAAAAGTGCACATGTTTTATTATAAATTTCAGACCCAAGAAGCCTTTGAACTACAATTTTGCTTCCTTTCGATTCCGTGGGGAAGGCAAAGGTTTGTGGAAAAGGTGGATGCGATAAGATTATGAACCAAAGTCTTGTTTCCTTTCGGTTCTGTGGTAACTGAAGTTTTTCCATATTTCACATAAATCAACAAATTCCAATGTTTTAGCAAAATAACTAAAATTAGAGGCGGATGACAGAAACTCAAAAGAAACAGTGATTTGTTGGGTTTCTTTATGTTTTTTCCAATCAGAACACTTCTGATATATACATGGGCCATAAGGGTTTGTTTTTGTTTACGCCAATCATAACATTTCCGATATATAGGTGGGCCCATAACCCATAGGACCACGCACATAATTTTGTAAAGATGCAACTTTGCTGTGTTAAAGTAGTTTAGCTGTCATCAGGACATCTACATGATTGTAGCTTGCAAATACTCAAGCCACAGATTCAAACAATGAAAAATCATCACCAGTTATATTCTAATTTCTTTTACTTATTGTTATTTTGTTTTCTTGACAATGAGGTGTTTTTTACCCTCCAGTGTAATATTTTGTAATGACTTTTACTTTAGACAGATAGGAGATAGTTAAGAATGAAAATTTTGGTGATTACCAACTGTCACATGATGTATTAAAATAGGCAAAAGTATAGGAAAAGGGTTCGAATTTTGAAGAACTTGGATACTAGGCTATTGGATTCTTAATAAAACCGATGATTAATAAAAGAATCATGAGTTTTCCACACATTGTTGGGTATTATTTGTGATTTCTATGTTATGTGTCATCATGTATCTTCCATTCTTTAAGTATGGTAATGAAGCTGCAGCTCTTTGTTTACTTATGTGAATGAAGTAGAAATTCCTTAAAAGAGCGCTCATGTACTTAAAGTTCCTACTTCTACATTTCTTCTAAGTTACAGATAATAGTTTCTGCGTGAAACAACATATTGTCTCTAACTTCCCAAAGTGTTACTGATAATAGTTTCTATGAAAAACAACATATTGTCTCTAACTTCTCAAAACATTCTTCACTCAACATTTTTATTCAGCAATCAAATGGCATTCTGAGACTTTCATATCACCTAAGTATTAAGGGTTAAAAGTCAGGCCCTTTAGGTCCTTCACTTGAGGATACATCATACAAATAGGCGACAATAATAATAAACATTAATGTCTTAAGCACAATTTCTACACAACCAAGAAATTGGTTTCTTAAGGGACAACATTAATTGGCATTGTTGCCAGGGAACGAAGTCAAGAACACTTTTCCCTGGGTTTTTAATATTTTCCTTTGGGTTTTTAGTGAGGAGGAAATATTTGACTGTATTGAACATAAAACAATAACTCTAGCTTCAAAGAGGCCTCATACGAGGTCAAATACCTCACAGCAAAATGTTCAAGCCCTTTCAGACCATGAGAGACTAGTTTCCAAGAGGGTTGGAAGGCCAAAAACTCCATTTACACCAAATCCTACACTATCTGTACCTGGTAGTAGTTCAACACATCTTTCATCCAAACATTCATACATCCACTTCATTTCAAGAACCCAACTGTTAAGAACAGTCTTTAGAGTATGTTTCTTTCTCAGTATATGCTATAGTTATTCAACCTGAACCTATAACTACATTGCCACCTTTTCAAACTTCATTTACTCCTCAGTCAGGTTCTACATCTACTGGTACTCAAGGTTCAATAAGTTTAGGAGAAAACATGGCAGCACCTACATTCTTGTTGAATAGGTATGCACCTATTTAGTTTCCACAACAGTTGAATCAAATGCCTTAAGGATACTTAAAATTTCTTCCTCATTTCTCAGGGGAGGATGAACAAACAACAGAGAAGCATAACACATTGTTTTGTAATTTTGTAAAAAATCTCAAAGTTGAATGCTTGGATGTTGTTTTAAGACTTTTTGTGCAATCCTTGGATGGAGAAGTAAGAAAATGGTTTAGAGGGCTTCCTAATAACTCTATTCCTACATGGGAAGAGATGGAACGCCTATTCACCCAGAGATGGGGAGAGAAAAGAGACCATGGGTATTCACTCACAAAGTTTAATGCTATTAAGAAGAAATTTGATGAAAGTGTTGTTATGTTCATTAGAAGGTTCAATAAAATTTACGACAGTCTTCCAGTGGAGATCAAGTCCCCTCTTGCTGGTGCAAAAAGAACTTTTGCAAGGGCATTTGAATCAGATTTTGGGTTCACATTGAGGGCAAGAAGATCCACAACCCTTGATCAGATCCAAACTGATGCCTTACAAATAGAAGCAAATCTTATGGCTACAGTTAAAGCACCAGAGACACAGCCAATCCAAGATAAGGGAAAGGCTAAAGTGGAATCCTCTCAAAGTCAAACATTAGAGGATATGAATAATGTAATTAAAAATTTGTCTAATAAATTTATTAAATTTGAATTGGAGAGTAAGAATTCTCAGAGGCAAGCACAAGAGAATAGAAACTTTAATCCTTAATATATAAGACAACCTCTACAAATTTTGCAAAAGGAGAGAAAAGACCAAGATCAGGTTCAAGCACCACTTTACTTAGAGGTAGATCTTGATGAAGTACCAGAGCATTTCAAGCACCATGGTGATCATATTTCCACATTGTATGTAGCAGATGAAGATGAACTAGGTGTTGAGGGAGAAGAATATACTGAAACAGATGTCATTTATGATGACAATGACATTGATGAATATTGGAAGTAGTTTATTGATTTTATGCACGCAGAATTACATAAGAAATATGACTTGAGATCAAGGAAAAGATCTAGAATTCAAGAAAATGAAGGTGATTAGCAAGTTTGAGCTCCCTTACAAAAGGTGACTCCACAAGAACCATATCCCGCAAAACAATTAAATAAAGGAAAGCAATAACATAATACAAATAACAAGACTCAAATACTTCAAGGTGAGTCTTCTCAAAATAAAAGTGACAAAATTCCTTTAGAAAGAATTGTTTCCATTCCATAGGAGATTTCAGTAATGAAGAAAAGTGAAGATGAAAATGAAAGGAATACTAAATAGGTTCATGTGTTTAGTCTTATTAAAGAGTTAGAAAAAATCGGAATTCAGGTGCCCCTCATAGAGTTGGTCAAAACACTAGTTTATCAAAGAGAGGTTGCTGAGTTTATCAATCTATCCTAGAATGTGAATATAAATGACACTATGAATTTGTAAGAAGATAAACCATTAGTGGTTTTTGGTCCACATGTGGAGGAGGTAGATTCTTCAACACCTCCTTTATACATTTCTTTATTGATTCATGATTTCCTCTTGCATAATTGTATGCTTGATTCAGAAGCTTCACATAACCTTATGCTACTATCAGTGATGAAACAACTAAACCTACAAGTTACTAAACCTTACAGAGACCTGTATTCTTTTGATTCAAATAAAGTCAAGTGTCTGGGGTTTATTAAAGATATGGTGGTGTCACTGGCCTAGATCCCAACTAGAAGCTTGGTAATGGATGTAGTGGTAGCAGATATCCCTGCTAGCTTTGGAATGCTGCTATCTAGGTCATGGGGGGTTAAATTGGGTGGTGTTTGGAAACTAGATTTTACTTATGCTATAATACCAATTTTTGGTGGAGAATAAAGAAGAATGTACAGAGATACAAGATTTGTAAAAACAATAAAAAAGAACGAAGCAATTAATTCAATTGTATATATCCAAGAGAAAGATGACCTTTTTTTCTTCATGCTGCATGACAATGCAAAGTTGGATAAATATAACCAGAGGTAGCTTACTTCAACTAGTGTAAATACAAAGTTGCAAACAAAAGGGGTGTGGAAATGCTTCTTCGATGGAACCTATTCTAAAGAAGGAACATGTGTTGGTTTCCTTACCTGGAGGTAATATGATCCCTTTTTCTTTTAAATTGGAGTTTGAAGTGACTAATAATGTGGTAGAATATGAATCCTTGATCATTGCTCTACAAATAGCAAAAAAAATGGGAGTCCAGTCAATTTCTGTTTTTGGAGATTCAGAGTTGATTATAAAGAAAATAAAGGACCATTATCAAACAAAACACCTTAAGCTTAGGGCATACAGGAACGAAGTGTGGGATTTGGTTGAGAACTTCTTTGAGGCTTTCAACATATAGTTCATTCCAAGAGATGGAAACAGATTATAATACTCTTTGGCTATGGCTGGCAGTACTTTTAGGCCTCCTATAAATCCAAAGCTAAGATATGAGGTTGAAATGAGGCACATGCTTTCTCTTCCAGATAATATAAAACATTGCAGATTTTTTAGGATGATTAGTAGATTAAGGAATTCTTGACTATGATTGAAGATTTTTAGGGCACTGAGATTGATCAAGATGAAGATGAAGTAGCAGAAGGTGCAAAAGTAAGTGGTTTTAAAAATTCCATAGTTAATAAAAAAATTATTCAAGTGAAAGATAATATTCTGCCAAGGGGGCTTGGCCCTCTTGAAAGACTTTTTAACTTCAATGATGTAGCTATTAGTTCAGAGAAAATTCCACAGGATGAGCAGATTCGAGATCACAATATTCGAACCCAGAAGGAGCCAAGGGTAGTAAAATTATTTAATCGAGTTCCACTTAATTATAAGGAGAGATATATCAAGCTTTTCAAGGACTATATTGATGTTTTTGCTTGGTCCTATGAGGATCTCAAAACATATGATGTAAGTATTATTCAACAAAAGATTCCCTTCAAATCTGAAATAGGGCTTCCTTAAAAGATAACTATCTGAATATAAATGGAGAAATAAGGCTATGTGTGGACTTTAGAAATCTGAATAGGGATTCCTTAAAAGATAACTATCTGTTACCTAAAATGGATCATGTGTTGTAGAAAGTAATAGGATCATTCAGAACGTCAATGTTGGATGGGTTCTCTAAGTATAACCAGGTGGCTGTGGACAAAGAAGATCAGAAAGAGACTACATTTACAACTCCTTGGGAAACCTTTATGTATGCTCGAATTCCTTTTGGGTTGATGAATGCAGGTGAAAAATTTCAGAGGGTTATGGACATTGCATTTGTAGGGGATAAGTTTGTAGTGATATACTTGGATGACATCACTATTTTCGGTAAGTTTGATGAGGAGCATCTGGACCATCTTAAAAATAATTTTGAGAAATGTAGAAAATTTGGGCTTTATTAGAATCATAAGAAGTTTATTTTTTCTGTAGAAGAGGGAAAACTACTGGGGCACATTGTTTCTAGAGATGGAGTGAAGATAGATATAACAAGGGTGCAAGTTGTGTAGAAAATACACCTACCCAGGAGTAAGAAAGACATTCAAAAATTTCTGGGAAAATTAAATTTTCTAAGGAGGTTTGTGTCCAATTATGCTAGAATTGTAAAAGAAATTACCAATATGTTGAAGAAGGAAAATGAGGTGCATTGGACCAAGGAAGCCAGAGAGTCATTCTTTAGGATTAAAGAAGCATTACAAGTAGCTTCAGTTTTAATTAGCCCTGGTTATTAAAAGCCTTTTCAAATTTTTTCGTTTGCATCACTTAATTCAATAGTTGTTGTTTTATTACAGAAAAATGATGAAAAAAAGGAGCAGCCAGTTGCTTTCTTTAGCAAGATTCTCATAGATGCTGAACTAAACTACAATATTCTTGAAAAACAGGTATATGCTTTGGTAAAAGCCCTAATGGCCTTCAGGACTTATGCACTCTAGTCACAGATCATTGCTTATGTGCCAAATGCTACAGTAAAGGATGTCTTAGTCCAGAGTGATGTAGAAGGAAAAAGAGGAAATGGATAGCCAAGATCCAAGAGTATGACCTGGACATAAAGCCCACAATGATGGTGAAAGGGCAGGGATTGGCAAAGATGTTGATAGAGTCAAATTTTCAGGCATTGGGAATCAACTTGCTAACACCTACAAATGAAGAAATAATTGAAGAAGGTGAAGAAAAATCAAACCCAGGTATGAAGATCTGATATAAGTTTTTATGTTCAGGATGGTACAAGCACATAGTCCATTATTTATGTTTTCTCTCTTGTCGTCAATCTTTGGATAGAACAAGATATAGAGCATTAAAGATCAAAGCACAACCATATGTGATTCTTGAGGGCGGATTGTATTGGAAGGATCATCTGGGAATTTTATTGTTATGTCTAACAGAGGATGAATTTACAGATACCATTAAAGATTATCATGAGAAGTTATGTGGTGGACATCATAGTTGGAAAGCTACTGCACATAAAATCCTCCAGGCAGGATTTTATTGGCCCACCCTATTTGGTGATATATATAAGTTTTTCAGAAGCTATCAAAACTGTCAGCTTTTTGTTGAGAAGAAGAGATTTGCTCCCTTGCCTTTGATCCCAGTCTTCATAGAAGAACCATTTAGACAATGGGGACTAGATTTTGTTGGAGAAATTAACCCACCTTCAAGTGGACAACATAAGTGGGTTCTCACAGCCACTGATTATTTCACCAAGTGGGTAGAAGCTATACCTACTAAAAGGGTAAATGACCATGTGGTGATGAAGTTTTTAGAGGAAAATATTTTCAGCAGATTTGGTTGCCCTGTCAAAATCATAACAGACAATGCTCAAGTGTTCAGTTCAAGTAAGTTTTTTGCTTTTTGTCAGAAGTATAATGTTATTTTATCTCATTTAAAAACTTATCATCCACAGTGAAATGGATTGGCTAAATACACTAACAAAAAATTGATGAGAATTCTTAATAAAACTATTGCAGAGAATAAAAAAGACTAGGATTTGAAGTTAAAGTTTGCTCTATGGGTTGTCCAAGTGACTACAAGAAGGTATATAGGAAAATCAGCTTTTGAGTTAGTGTATGGAACTCAAGCTTTGTTCCCTAGTCAGCTTGTGAAGCCTGTGACAGCAATGATTCAGGAGGCAAAAGAAGATCCCAATACTTTGATAAGAAGGATGCATAAGGTAGTGGAGTTGAGTGAAAGCAAGGATAAGGTAAGAGATAATTTGATTTGTATCAAGCAAAGATGAAGGGTATTTTTGACAGAAAGGCCAAGGAAATTGATTTTAAAGTTGGAGACCTGGTATTAAGGTGGGATACTAGAAGAGAAGATAAGGGAAAACATGGGAAGTTTGATCCTCTCTAGTATGGCCCATTCAGGATCATAGAAGCAAGGGAAAATATACATTCTTCTTGGAGAATCATGATGGTGAAACTTTACAGCTACTTTTCAATGGGTAGTACCTAAAACATATTTCCAGTTCTGAAGCACAAGCATCATGGCATTGTAGATACCAGAATGAATTCATTGTACAAATTCTATAAAATTTAAATTGGCTAAGAAATTTGACTCCATGCCTGAGGTGAAGGCACTGATCTATGGTTCTTAGTGCTTCTGTGGAAAAATAACTATCCCCATTTGGAGCCAAATGTTGTAGCATCCATTTTCATTTTAATTTTATTTTCAGTTTTATTGCAAAAATGAAAAAAAAAAAATCAAATATTATGTTAACGGAATTAAAAGAAAATGTGGAAATCCGAAAGAAATTAATTATTTTATATTATTGATGGCTTTTGAACGTGAGAAACCCAGGAGAAGATCTGATCCATCTGATCGATAGGAAACCGATGTAATAGTAATCGCGTGGTTAACAAGGACGAGGTTTACTCCAAAATCAAATGCGAGAAGTTATAAAATCGAGTTAAAACCTCAATTAATTAGGGCCATCCACTTGAAGGATTCAGATCCGACGGTAATCGCGTGGTTAACAAGGTCAAGGTTTAATCCATAAAATAGACACGATGGTTTATGGAATGTGATTTAATCTGTTGAAGTACGGATCAATCATAGCCGCTCATTAGGAAGGGATGAGATCCAACTGATATCACGTCAAAAAGTGCACAATTTTATTATAAATTTTGGACCCGAGAAGTCTTTGAATTGAAGTTTTGTTTCCTTTCGGTAACATGGGGATGGAAAAGGTTTGTGGAAAAGGAAAAAACGATAAAATTATGAACCGAAGTATTGTTTCCTTTCGATTCCATGGTAACTGAAGGTTTTCCATATTCCGCGTAAATCAACCAATTCCATTTTTTTAGTAGAATAACTAAAATTAGAGGCGGATGGCTGAAACTTCAAAGGAATGGTGATTGGTCAGGTTTCTTTGTGTTTTCTCCAATCAGAACACTTCTGATATATACGTGGGCCATAAGTGTTTCTTTGTAATTTCGCCAATCAAAACATTTCCGATATATACGTGGGCCCATAACCCATAGGTCCATGCACAAAATTTTGTAAATATGAAGCTTTGATGTGTTAAAGTAATTTAGCTGTCATTAGGACATCTACAAGATTACAGCATGTACATACTCAAGCCACAGATTCGAACAGCGAGCAACCATCACTAGTTATATTCTAATTTCTATTACTTCTTGTTATTTTGTTTTCTTGACAATGAGGTGTCTTTTACCCTCCAATGTAATATTCTGTAATGACTTTTACTTTAGACAGTTAGGAGATATTTAAGTAGTTTGACAGTTTTGGTGATTAACAACTATCACATGATGTATTAAAACAGCAAAATTATAGGAAAAGGGTTTGAATTTTGAAGAACCTGGAGACTAGGCTTTTGGATTCTTGATAAAGCTGATGATTAATAAAAGAATCAGGAGTTTCCACACATTGTTGGGTATGATTTGTGATTTCTCTGTTATGTGTCATCATGTATCTTCCTTTCTTTAAGTATGGTAATGAAGCTACAACTCTTTGTTTACTTATGTGAATGAAGTTAAAATTCCTTAAAAGAGCACTCCTATACTTAAAATTCCTACTTCTACATTTATTCTAAGTTATAGATAATAGTTTCTGTGTAAAACGACATATTGTCTCTAACTTCCCAAAGTGTTACAGATAATAGTTTCTGTGAAAAACAACATATTGTCTCTAACTTCTCAAAACATTCTTCACTCAACATTTTTATTCAGTAATCAAATGGCATTCTGAGACTTTCATATCACCTAAGTATTAAGGGTTAAAAGTCAGGCCCTTCAGGTCCTTCACTTGAGGATACATCATACAAATAAGTGACAATAATAATAAACATTAATGTCTTAAGCACAATTTCTACATAGCCAAGAAATTGGTTTCTTAAGGGACAACAATATCAATGGAAAAATATCCTCTAAATTCATGGAAAGGGATCAGAGGGCTCAAGGGATTCTTATGAAATTAGTCAAAGGTCCCCTCATACAACAGAATTAGAGACATCAAAGAGATATATATAAGCTGGAATAACTTATATTCTTTAAAGATGCAATAAGAAAGGTCATATCACTTAGATCTTATCTACACAAATTGAAGATATCAAAGGATGAAGGGATATCTCCATAATATCTCAACTACAAGATTGGGGAGAGACGATTTCACATAAGGAAATAATATCTTTTATTCCAAATGTACTAATTGATGAACAAGGTGACAAATGTCTATAAGGATAAAAGGTTATCCCATTAAACAACTTCTGGTTTCTATGCAAGATAGAGGATGACATGTTGAGGGAAAAAAGTATTCAAACATTTGTTGAAAGGAAAGAAGAACAAAGCTAAGAATCAATGCTATGAGAATTACATGAAATATTGTCTCAATCTGAAGAAGGGAAATAAAAAGGAAGATATATAAGAAGTCCATTTCACCGAAGAAGTGGAGGAAGTTAAAAAAAAAGGAAGTCTAAGGAAGAGGAAAAGAATTAGAAGTAAGATCTTGTGACATAACCATAGGAAACATGATGTACGGTAGTCATATAGCTCTTGGGAACCTCAATGGAAACTTAAGGAAAGGAAGAAGTCATCTAGGAAAAGGCTTATCATACATGAAAAGGTGACATATGCTAGATAGGGATATAGAAGATCCTCAAGATTCTCTGATGGAATCTTCATCGAAAGGTTCACCAATCTAGAGAGGAAGAAAGTGTTTCATTAGGAACTCCAACTTGTGGAATTCATACGATGATGGTATGATGACATAAGAGATGAAGTAGATGAAGGGGTTGAATTATTTTCAATTAAGGAAGTTGTTGAAAGAAGCCTAGATGACCTAAAGGTAAATAAGGCATGTATTCTTGCATTCAACACTATAATGTCATGTTGTATGGTTGCTGGTAACATGGATAACTACTCTATCTTGAGAAGCATGATCAAGGGAAAAGGATCTCCTCCTTTGAAATGATGCCGAAAGGAATGGGTCACACTAGATGGAATCAACATAATATGTCCTCATATGAAGCATGAGGTAGGAAATATGATTGGAAGCTCTTGGGAATGAAATGTGTGAAGAAAGGAAGGAAGAGATCATGAGATATGAAACCATGGTAAAGGAAATCAACATCTGGAAGACCAAGAATATTTGACTAAGAAATCTCCTAGAAAGATATGAAGACTTGGATGGAAGCCTGAAAAAGATGGAGACCCTTGAAAATGGATATATTTGGGAGATATGTCAACATGTATGTAGGATGTTGATGCAAACTCGAATATGTCATGATGAAAGACCATCACAAAGGTAATTTTGATTTAAGTGTTCACTTCTTATTTTTTGAACAAATATCTGGATGGGTTTATGCAGGTCTGTCAAGGGAAGAACTGTGGATTTCTTCCAAGAGGACCATATAGAATGATGTAAGATCCTTTTGGAAAATATGACACAAAGAAGGAAACATGACATAAAGAAAGGCAAGATGGAGACTGATCGATCACTTTCTAATGAAATAAATGATGACACGAATGAAAGTGATGGATGGTATGTGCCCTAAGAAGAAGTCTCGAAAGATGAATACTCTATGACAAAGAAATTCATGACATCAAAGGAAGGAGTTCTTCAAGTAGCTGGTTGTCCCATTATCTCCACTCAAGGAGTTGTTGTACGTCCCTAATTAAGAGGGATCATGGAAACAAGTTTTTTACTTGGAAGAAACTTGGAAATTCCTAATCCAAGAGGGATCTTAGGTACATTCCTTTATTGGAATAGATATGTCCTCCCTAATTAAGAGGGAGAGATAGAAACGTCATTCTAGTCTTCGCCTGGGAAGATAGAAAGGACGATTGGGTAATAATTTGGCATCTAGTGCTCTTTGAGGATGAGACAAGGCATCCAAGATAAGAGTAGTCATAGAGGATCAATATTCTTTGAGGATGAGATAGGGCATCCAAGATAATAGTAGTCATAAATGTCTAATATTATTTAAGGACTGGGAAGTCTAAGATAAGAACAGTCCCAATGTAACACACTCTGAGAACCCGGGTGGGGTATGTTCTAAGAGAGACAATGATGAGTATGTATATAAATCATTGGTATCGCTTGTTGAGAAATGACAACAAGAAATTCTAGTTTAATTTGTCCTTGAATTAAACTGTGAATTAAAATCGAATTTTATTCTCATAGAAACTTGTAAATAGTTAGTTAAGTTTAATTAACTTAATTAGCTTATGAATTTTGAGTTGGAAGTATTTTGGAAGTCATGTAAGTGTTATCCCTAAATTTTAGGGGTCTAGTATGAGTTTAGATTGAGTTGTAATTAGATAACTCAGTTTACTGAGTTATAGTTAGTTAAACTAGTTCTAATTGTTTGTTGAACTAGTATAGGATTAGCAGTCAGTTAGTGCACTGCTGCATCCACGAGTGCTACTATAGATAACTGAATATTCACTCATCAAAAACTCATGCATGTCAATTCTGAGAAAGACCCGGTTGAGACTAGAGTGCAGGGACAATGTATTATCAGTTATATGACTTATTGAGTTGTAAATATAGTGCATGCATTTAGGAAGAGGACCTAATTATGATTGCGCAGTTTTGGAAGAATTAATTCCCTTTAAATAGAGGCTATTCATCCTAGGAATTGTGCAAGGAAATAGGGGCTTGGCAGACAATGGAAATTGGCTAAGTGTTGGCTAAGAGCGGGCTTGTGAGGCAAAGAGTTGAGAATACCTATGTGGAATTGTTCTAGTGAGAACAAGCTTTGTATCTCCACTCATATTTCTAATTAATGCAATATAGATAGGCAGGGTTTTGAGAAGTGGATTTCCCTAGGTAAACATATTGTTATATGTGCTATTGATTTATCTTCTTCTTCTTCATATTATTTTCGTCGATCTATTGGCTTCCACTGGTTGAAAGTAGAAGTAGATTCTTGTCCTATGCTTTAGTAAATTTCATGAGCTTGTGAATATACAAGAAATTCTACATGATATCGGAGATGAAGACATTATAGTAGAGGATATTTCAAAGTTTTGAGTTTTGGGTTACAGGTGAAATTTGAATTTTCAATACATACTTTAGGATCAGCACACGTTATTATACGGTTTGCGGCTCGAGTGTGCATTGGAAGGCAACTCAAATTATATAGGATAGAGGGATAGAATGAAGGTTGTGCTAGAGGATAATGGTTTAAAGGAATTCGTTGATCAAGACATTCCTAAGCCAACATCATGAGATGCATAGAATCTAGCTGAATGGAAGAAGTGTTTGGTGAAGACGAGGCGGATAATCCATGAGGGAGTTCGAGACCACATTGTCTTGAGTCTCCATGGCAAGGACACTTTGCATGCTATGTAGGAAGAATTGAAAAACTTGTATCAAAATAGCAGTGACCAAAGGAAATTGGCACTAAAGAACAAACTGCGAAAATAAAAATGCAGAAAGGCAAAACTATTCCAAAATACTTGACCAAGTTCACTCAATGTCATGATGAACTTGGAAGTGTTAGAGTCACGGTTTTTGAGGATGATATGGTGAGTCTTGCGCTTCTGGGACTCCCAAAGAGTTGGCATAGTTATCAGGACTCTGTCAATGGTTGGGAGAAGCTACCATATTAGGAGTGAATGTGGTCAAATTTGATGCAGGAGGAGATCAAGAGGAACATGAGGGATTGCTCTTCATCAAAGACTAATGATGAAGATAAATGCGCCTCAGTGATTAAGGTGAAGAAGGGGAAATGGAAAAATTCTGATTCCAAGTTGGATTCTTGCCATGGAGCTAAGAAGAAAGACACAACGAAAGTTAAGTGCCTTCATTTTCATGAGCTAGGCCATTTTGCTATAGATTGTCCACTCAAGAAGTCCAAGAAGAAGTCCTAAGGAGAAGCGACGGGTGAGGCTTTGGCCTGTCAATTTGAATTGGAATTTTCCCTCATTACATGCATGGCATCATTAATGATAGGAATTGTATGGTACTTAGACAGTGGAGCTTCATTACACATGACTAGCGACAAGGAGCTATTCAATGACCCAGAGGAGAAAGATCTCCAGATGCATATTGAGATGGGTAACGACGAGAGGTATAGTGCTATTGGATTTGGCACGATTGCTTTTTAGAGGGAGCATGGGGATCCACTTACCTTGAAGAATGTTATGTATGTGCCTGGGCTAAAGAAGGACTTGGTATCCATTTCCATGCTTGAGGATAGAGCCTGTGATGTGATCTTCTCTAAAGGAAAGGCGTTCCTTCAGCACATAGCCACGGTTCAAGTAAAGAAGATAGGGATTTAAGTTAAGAAACTTTATAAGCTAGAGGTAGAGGATTGTGTTGCTTTGAGCACAAAAGCAGAGATGTTTCAGAGTTGAGACATTGGAAAGTTGTGGCACAAGAAATTGGGTCATTTGCATCATGGGGCTTTGAATATCATGCAACAAATCTTCACATATTTTCCCAAAGGTACACTAGACCAAGTTGATACATGCAAGGGGTGTACTTTGGGTAAATACACCAAGTTTTCCTTTCACGATAGAGACAGTCGAGTAGAGGCTATTCTAGAGCGAGTCCATTCATATGTGTGTGGACCATTCTCAATAACATACATGACCAAACACAAGTATTATGTTATATTAGTTGATGACCTTTCTCGAAAATGTTGGATATTTTTCATGTAGAAAAAGGATCAAAGCTTCACAAAGTTTTATGAGTTTAAATAATTGGTGGAGGTAGAATCAGGAAATAAGGTTAAAGCTCTATGGAGTGATAATGGTCGTGAGTATGTCTCAAATGAGTTTATGAACTTTTGTGTAGTGGAAGGGATTAGACAGGAGTCGACGACTCCTCATAACCCTCAGCAGAATGAGTTGGCTGAGAGGAAGAACAAAAGCATAGTAGGGGTAGTGAGGGAGATGTTGCATGTTGAGGGTCTCCCAGTACACTTGTGGGCTAAGGCATGCAACACAATGGTTTATTTTAAGAATCGTAGCCCACATCAGATACTTGGGATGAAGACACTAGAGGAGGCTTATTCCGGTAAGAGGCCAAATGTTGGTCACTTAAGGATTTTTGGGTCATCGGTATATTTCCATGTGACCAAAGATGCACAGAAGAAGCTTGATACGACAACATATTTGGGGATATTTGTGGGGTACACTGATACACCTCACAACCATTGGGTGTACTTGTCGACCAATAATATGACAGTGGTTTGCAGGGATGTCAGATTCAATGAGGAGAAGGCTATGCGAGTTTCCCTTGAGAGGGAGATTCAACTACATGCGGTTGAGGAGATTTTAGCTCCTATGGTTGAAGAGCCTCAGATTGATGTGAATCAGCCACATGTAGAGGACCCGTGAGTGGAGACATCCACTTAGGCAGAGTCTTCCAGAGATGGGAGAAAGCGCAACAGAGAGGTGGAAAGATTGTTGATGGATGATTGAGAGAATGTGGAAGCACCCACATCACAACACAAATAGAGGAGGTCACCTGACAGGTACACTGGATACAGGGATCTTATGAGTAGATGTGTTGTGATAGAGCCATCTTCCTTTGAGGAAGCAGTGCAACAGACAATTTGGGTTGATGCCATGGTGGAGGAGTATGACTCCATAGTTTGTAACAGTGTTTGGGATGTGGTCTCGAGACCAGAGGATAAGTTAATGGTGAGCTCCCGTTAGATTTACAAGCTAAAGCAAGCTGCAAATGGTAGTTTGGAGAAGCATAAGGCTATATTTGTGGCCGATGGCTTTTCACGGGTAGAAGCAATTGATTGTGATTAGACCTTTTCTCTTGTTGCAAGGAACTTGTCGATCAGATCTATATTGGCACTATCAACATAGATGGGTTGGAAGATACATCAGATGGATGTAAATACAACCTTACTTAATGGCATGAGAGGTGTACATAGAGTATCTTGAAGGTTTTGAAACCTTTGACCGTGAGTTGTATGTGTGTCGGCCCAAGAGAGAATTGTATGGGTTGAAGCAAGCACCTCGTGCTTGGTACACCAGGATAGACAGCTACTTCACCGAGTTGGGTTTCACGAAGAGTGAAGTGTATGAAAACCTTTATGACATAGTGGTGGAAGGTAAATTGTTGATCATTGTACATTATGTTGACGGTCTCATACTGACAGGGGATGATCAATTGATCAAATCTTGTAAGGAGGACCTTGCAAGAGAGTTTGAGATGAAGGACTTGGGGCTCATGCGTTAATTTATGGTAATGGAAGTATGGTAGGGTGATGGGGAGTTGTTTGTGTATCAAGTCAAGTATGTCAATGCGATATACATGAGGTTTTGCATGGAGAGCTGCAAGCCTATGGAGACTCCTATAGCTGGTAATTGGAGGAAGGAGGATGCTACTTCAGGAGAAGTAGTGGAAGCTACTGTTTACACACATCTTGTGGGTTAAATCATGTACTTGGTGAACACAAGACCGGATTTATGCTATGTAGTTGAACAACTTAGTCAAGTGATGGTTAGGCCTACCAAGTTGTATTGGAAGGTGACAAAGCATGTATTGAGATACTTCAAAGGCACTACTCAGTATGGGTTATGGTAGATTTTATAGAGGGAGTGAAGCTTCAAGGCTTCCTGGATGCTAATTGGGTGAGGATTCCATTCGAATGGAAAATCACATTAGGAGGGATTTTCAATATTGGGTCAGTGTCTGTTTCCTCATACAACATGAAACAGAGATCGGTTGTACTTAGTTCAACAAAGGCAGAGTACATGGTTGCAAGTGAGGCACCATGTGAGGCCATATGGATGAGGAAGATCCTAATTAGTCTATTTGGTCAGTAGATGGATCTGAAACTGCGATAATCAGAGTTGTACAAAACTCTCTGAAAATCCAGTTTTTCATGATAGGTCCAAGCACATTGATATCCGATATCATCATCTACGAGATTGTGTATTGAGGTAAATCATGTTGTTAGAGTACATTCTCAAAGAGGAGAAAGATACTGACATTTTGACAAAGGCATTATCAATATTTAAATTCAAGTTTCACAGAGAGAAGATTAGGGTAGAAGATAATCCCTTTCTTGTTGAGAGGAAGTGTTGAGAAATGGAAACAAGAAATTCAAGTTTAGTTTGTCCTTGAATTAAACTATGAATTGAAATCGAATTCTATTCTCATAGAAACTTATAAATAGTTAATTAAGTTTAGTTAACTTAATTAGCGTAGAAATTTCAAGTTGGAAGTCTTTTGGAAGTCATGTAAGTGTTATCCCTAAATTTTAGGGGTCCAATATGAGTTTAGATTGCATTGTAATTAGATAACTCAGTTTACTGAGTTATAGTCAATTAAACTAGTTCTAACTTTCTGTTGAACTAGTAGAGGTTTAGCAGTGAGTTATTGCACTAGTGCATCCACGAGTGCTACTCCAGATAACTGAAGATTCACTCATCAGAAACTCACACATGTCAGTTCTGAGGAAGACCCAATTGAGACTAGAGTACAGGGAAAATGTACTATTAGTTGTATGATTTACTTAGTTGTAAATATCATGCATGCAATCCAGAAGAGGACTTAATTAGGATTGCACAGATTTGGAGGCATGAACTCCCTTTAAATACGGGCTATTCATCCTAGGAATTGTGCAAGGAGATAGGGGCTTGTCATGCAATGGAAATTAGCTAAGTGTTCGCTAAGAGCGGGCTTTTGAGGAAAATAGTTGTGCATGCTTGTGTGGAATTGTTCTAGTGAGAACAAGCTTTGTATCTTCACTCATATTTCTGATTAATGTAATATCAATAGGAAGAGTTTTGAGTAGTGGCTTTCCCCAGGAAAACTTACTGTGTTATGTGCCATTGATTTGTCTTCTTCTTATTCATATTGTTTTCATCGATATATTGGCTTCCACTGGTTAAAAGTCGAAGTAGATTGTTGTCTTGTGCTTTAGTAAATTGCATGAGCTTCTAAATCTACAGCAAAATCTACATCGCCAACATTGAGCTCATAGCTTGTGGAGAGATAGAGTTGTTAGTGAAGGCCTTGCTATGTAACAATGTTGGTTGATATGATCCTATACAAATGGGTTACCAATCTGACTCTTCTTATGAGAAATTCTTCAAATTGAGAATGACCAAGTACCATTATGAATGCATCCCTACTTAAGAGACAACGTTGAAAAGTGTGACTAGGTTTTTTCTTCATAATGACATGTAATTTTGATTTTTTTAAATGATAGAAAGAAGAAAATAAAATTATTATTATAATTCCTTGCTTAAATGGTTTCATGAGAAAGATGTTTTATTTTAGATGGCTCCCATTAAGAACCTTTAGGATTTGTCATCTAGTCAAAAAAGCCAAAGCGAGTCAATGTCATGTATGAAGAACCCTTCTTGGGCATATAATGAATGTATATGTCTATAGAATTTTCATGAAGCCCTCCATAGACAAGCGCTAAATCTCCTCTTCAAGTCGGCCTCAAGATGTAGAAGAAACTCATGTCGGCTCACCTTATATGGAGAGACACCTATTCGAACTGTTATGTCGGCTTATATTGATAGGAAAACTACTATATATGGGTGAAGGCATTTCGTATTTGCATAGTAAAAAATTTTCATATCTCTATCAAGTTAGGATAGGAGTATAATGAATAAGTTCACATATCTCTCTATGATTTTGGAGGACAATCAAAGTCAACAATTTGGATGTATCTCTGAGATTTTTGGATGGGAAATGGTAGTAATCAAGCTCGATCTCTATGAATTGAGGTGGCCTAGTTCAAATATCTTTGTGGAGACTATAGTGATAAGTAAAGGAAAGGAGACTACAATTTGGTGTTGTCTCACAGTCAAGGGAATGCAAATCCCTCTAAGAATCGATCACAGAAAAGGAGAATAGTTCAGATGGGACAACAAGAAGTGATAAAGGGACATCGAGGAGTGATGAAGGGACATCGAAGTTTTGTGTAGGAATAATAGTTCAGATTTCATGATATAAGAGTCTTGATGCTAAATCAAAGGAACATTGTTTGATAGAGGGATATATATATTAGATCTTGATCCTTTAAAGAAATCACAACCTGGTGCTATCATGGAAACTACTGTGTGGTGTTATAAACAAGACACAATTCATTGAGGAGATGATCTCAGTGTTAAGAGGGTCGAAGAAGAAAGGGAGAAGAAAAGAGAAAAATACAGATAACTAGTGCCTTGGTCTTGTAGTGGCTAATATGTCAAAGGTCTTGGTCTTGGTAGTCGTCAATTAGATTCTCTATAAGAGGAATTTCATTTGGGTTTTCCTCTCAAAGAGTGAGATGTTTTAGCCCTGGATGACAAGTCTATATATTGTGTCTCTTGTCTCTTTATTGTTTATGATATGGTAATTCTCTTGATGAAAGGAACACAATAATAAATACAAGAATGTTGGGCATGGAATCCCCCCAAGGCATGTGTTGGGGCTTAAAGCCCAATTTTTGACCAAGTCCATTGTAAAAGACTCCATGATTTTTGGTCACATAGTGCGAAGTCATAATAGAGTCACAGGGTTGTTTGCCCTTGTTTTTGTAATGTCAGCTTGAAAGATCTACCCATGGTTTGTGGACCATGGGATTATATAAATAGAGCAAGGCTCTAAGTGTAGAAGACAATTAGTGAATGGAATGAAACAAGATGAAGCTAAGGAATTGATTGTGTCAAAGTGTAAGTTCTGTCCTTGGGTCATAGAGGAGGAGAATGCTCTGCAGCTGAGTGTGCAAAGGCCTAGTAGTCCACAGCTGAGTGTGTGGACCCCTGTAGCTAAGTGCACAGGGCAGGTCGAGACTGTAACTGTTGAAAGCATTAATAAGAGAAGTTTTATCATATTTTTGTGTATCTTTTCCTGTCTTATGTATTATTGGGTATGAATTTAAAGTTTATTGTTTATTTGTAGCATGAACTCATATGAATGTGTTGTATAAGTAAATATAATATAAGGCATCCGTTTACGTGAAAATAACTAACTGGCGTAAGAAGATAAGTAAAAGCTTCGGTGTGACTTAGGCAAATAGTGCAGCTCGGTGCTATAGTAGCATGGAAACCCCTCAGCCCCTGGTTAGGGCTGCGAGAAGGCGAATATATTAGGGCTTTGTTATAGACATTTTTGGGCACTACAACCCCAATCATACATGTCCATAAACCAAGGGCTCCTAAGTCCCTAAAAGTGTTGCTTCATGCCCTAAAGGAACAAGGTTAGCTAATTACATCATCTCCCAGAAGTTCTCCACAGAAAACTGGTCAAAACTGGACCATACGGACTGCTCAGTGTAGAGGGTGTGATGCATCTCACCTGCTCAGTGTAAAAAGTGTGATGCATACTGGAATTCCCTTCTATAGGGTGCGATGGGCGAGAGTAGACAAATGGCAGAGATAGTTTGCAAGGTGGATGATCATGGAATCTTCCAGAAACTTCTCCTAT
>APFE031534042.1:20196-32387 GCA_000404065.3 Pinus taeda | reverse complement strand
TCCGCTGTAATATCCTCTGTTTTCTCTCACAGTCTCACCTCTCTGTTTCTCGCTCACACAGAATACACATCTATCTCACAGCCTCAAATACAATGCCCTCATACAAAGAGAGGGGTTTCCTTCTAGGGAAAAAACCTTAAACTAAACATAAGTTCTACCGTCAGATCATCCGCCTAATGAACAGCCCAGATTGACTAGATATTACTATACTTTTACAAGGCAAATTTTCATCTGTTTTTAGCTTCGGGGGCACTGCCCCAGAGCCCCCGCCGGGGGACCGCTGGGCCCCGAACCCCCTCGGGGGGGACAAATTCCCCCCCACATGCAGGGGTGCATAAAACTTCCTGGGGTATACATCCGGTTGAAACAAATACCTCCGAACAATCATGCTCCACACACAACATGCAACCCCAATCATACATGTCCATAAAACAAGGGCTCCTAAGTCCCTAAAAGTGTTGCTTCATTCCCTAAAGTAACAAGGTTAGCTAATTACATCATCTCCCGGAAATTCTCCACAGAAAACTGCTCAGAACTGGTCAAAACTGGACCATACAGACTGGCCAGTGCAGAAGGTGTGATGCATCTCACCTGCTCAATGAAAAACCGTGATGCATACTAGAATTCCCTTTTGTAGGGTCCGATGGGTGAGAGTAGACAAATGACAGAGACAGTTTGCAAGGTGGATGATCATGGAATCTTCCAAAAACTTCTCCTTTGACACTTGCCTCTCTTAATTCGCCCAGGGATGAGTAAGAGATCATCAATCTCCAAGTGGAATCAAGAACTATTAGAGAGAGGACACTAATAAAAATCCCAGAAGCTGACTCAACCCCCCTACCATCATCTATATATGGATCCCTCATCACAGAGATCCAGAGGCTGGAATCTTATATCTTGTAAGGAAGTGTTGTTGTTTTCCTGGTGCAACATCATAGTGTTGGGTGATCTAAGCTTTTCACGAGGTGAAGAAGGGCTTTCATGTTGAGAGGGTGACACTGGGTCAGAACAATTGGTTGTAATCCTCTTTGCTATTCTTGATATTAATAAAGCTATTCAAGTTTTCCTCCACATTCTTGTATGTCTGATGATATGCATTTGTGTGGTCAATACATATCTAGTCTTTTATTGTTTATGATTGTAGATCTCCGTTCTTCGATAGTATTATGTTTCTTTGATTCCACAGGTGATCTTTGAAGCTGGGTAGACGAAGAAGGAGCAACGAATATCTATCAAAAGGGAGAGGAACCAATCAAGGAACCAAGCGCAAGGCTAAGGTTGTTGTCCTTTGTTCCCCTATTGTCTACTTCTCATAAAGGAAAACGAGAGTGGTTTTTGTTTGTTTGTTTCTAAGATAGCTACCAGTCTTAGTGGGACTAGCAGCTCCGAGTGGACACTAGATTTCCCGATAACAAGCATGAAGGTCAGGGAAGTGCCCAAAGTAACCTGCACGAAGGGACTAACAGTTGGATCGAATCAACCCCTCAGACATCTCCAGGGTGCGGAAACCTAGTTCCAGCACCCCCCCATACTACTTCGAGTGAGACCTCAGTTTGTGCTCCATGGACTCTTGTCGAAAGGGCCAGTAGTACATGGATTTGTTTGGCTAATTAACTCCTAACCTGGGTCAGGCCCCAACAAGCTAACAAATTGTTCTGTTGCTAGGGCCGGGATCTGCATAGAGATGTATGATGTCGTATCACTGGAATCCAACTAAGAAAGGAATTGAAGATTGGTTGAATATGAAGACTCATGAGTTCGTGGCACAGGAGAACAAGAATCCATGACTATTAAAAGAAGAGTGGTTAGACTACTACCTGTACACAGAGATCCACAAAATTTTCTTCCCATCTTTCCCTACTGAGCTATATGAGTGGATCGCAAAGCTAGGAGATAGCCAAGGAAGGTGAAAGCTTGACAAACCTATTGTGTGGACTGCAAAATTGGTGCCCAGATTGGAAGCATCAGAGGAGAAGATCATGTGCACTGTTGATCATTGGCTTGATCAAATTATAGGAGGATTCATCACTGAGTTCGTGGTAGATACTTCAGTCAGCTATAGCGAGGTCGAGCGACACTTCCTTAAAGGACTGCGAGGTAATTCCATTAAGTCTGTGAACACTTGGATTAAAATGCTACTGTGTGAAAAGTGGGTTATGTGAATACATTGATGTTTGGGGCTACGCGAAGTGGGAGAATTTCATAAACGAAGGTAATACAGAACTAGAAACTAGCCCTTTGATTTCACCTCCATGAGGGGAAGAGGAAGAGTTCGCGAAGGTCTCACCAAGAAGTGCGATCAATTTGATAAGGTAGAGGATTCCATGCATACCACCACCACCCACACCATCTCCAGTGTCACCATCTTCACCCCCATCTTCGCCCATACCACCTCCGCCAGCATCGCGAATGAATATGGCAAGCGCAATAAAGTTTCCTGTGTTCAAGGGAGTAGGAAATGAAGATCCATACCAGTTTTGGTTCATGATAAAATTTGTATGGGGAGCGCAAGGAGTCATGGATGACAATATAAAGAAAGCAATGTTGGTCAGTGCTCTTCAGGATCACATGCTGACCTGGTACATTAAGCATTCTAATGACAACCCGAATGCAAGGATCGCAAACATCCAAACTGCGTTGACCAAAGAATTTAGCAGACTGAAGTCAGAGGCGCAATTGATCATTGGGTTCAAGGAGATCAGGATGCTACTAGGTGAGAATCCTTGGAGTTGGATTAGAGAATGAAGTGTACAATTCATTAAGCTAACATGACTTTGACAGATGGAAAACACCGTGAATGGTTTGTAGCATCGCTAATGCCGCATATATGGAATGCACAGTCACAACAGAGGCTAGCAAATCAAGCTGAGGCCTTGGAGATTGCGATGAGACTGCATGAAACCCCGATATAGGATCCCAACCTAGGAGTTCAGTAGATCCACCCGTAGTTGAAAAAATTGTGCCTTGAGATGCAGAGTCTCAAACAAGACAAGACAACTTGCCCAGAAGTGCATGACAAGGTATGGTGTGTTAAATGTAAGGGTTAGGGACATGATAAGAACCACTGCCCAATGTTCACAAATTACGTTGTGGGAGGACGATCGTTGCCATTAAGACTGGAGGCACAAGCAGGACCCAGCACGAAACTTGCATTGTGGTGTGTGATTTGTCAAATAGGACAAAAGCATGCTACAGACAATTAACCATTTGTTGCAGAAGTACACGCAGAATTCAAAACAATTATTCTGTAATTTTTGTAGATCAGTGGGACATGATGAGCGCACCTGTAGAAGTTATGAACTGATGATGGATAGGACCCCCACCTACAGAGTCCAGGCCAAAACGTGGCCCCTTGACCAGAACGCAGGGATGGCATGAACTAGATTTCAGGGGCACAGATGAAGCTGAGGTGGAGGAGAACTCAGAATAGGTCGCAGACAGCTGATGTTACAATTCTGGAGGGCAAGGATACTATGCCCACGATTGTATGAATCCAACACGTCCGTCATGCTTGTATTATACGTTGTTTGATCATGACATGGAAGGTTGCCCCACACTGATAGCGAGGTTGCGTGACAAGGGAGTGCCCAACCTCCACCAACTCAGAACCTGCAAATGATGAGGTCTGAGCCACGTGGGGAGTACCCCAATGCAAACATTGTGCTCTGAAGTGGAATTACGATGGGAGATGATAAGGGAAAGCAGCCTGCAGATAGTACTTGGGTTTGCAAGGCTTCGACGAAAGAGCCAGAGTTTGATTTGGAGTGTGCTAAGGAAACCTTCATGGAAGCTAGGAAGAGCTTTGTCGATGCCTCTACTTCAGGAAGCAAAGACAGACTAGAGCTAGACATGGACCCATCGATGCTCACAATGTTCCTAGAAACATGCATGAAGTTGCTGCGAGACAGCAAGGCTATAGAGGGACTGCAGGAACACATAAATAGATGTGCTAGGGTTGTGCTGAGAGAAAGTGCGTGGTTTGGAATATTGGAAAACATGCAACAAGGATGGGCAAAGAGATGAGATTGACCGCAAATTGGTGAATATGAGATGGACCAAGTGATTCTGGACCTAGGATCGAATGTGAACATTCTGCTGAGGTAGAGATGGAAGCGCATGGGAAGGCATATGCTATAATGGTCTCCTATCCAACTACAAATGACGACCCAGAAAAATATCCTACCTATGGGAAGATTGTAGGGAATTACCATAGATATCGAAGGGGCAAGCACGCTAACATATTTTGAAGTGATAGAGATTGTTGATGATAGCAATCCCTACCCTATGCTATTAGGGGTAGATTGGGCCGCTGACATGAATGGGGTGATAAATCTGAGGAAGCACAAGATGATTTTTGAGAAAAAGTCTCTGCGCGTAGTCGTACCTTTAGACTCTGAAGAAGGATCATGCTAAATGGAGCCAGTGCGCGACTATGAAATCGATGACGACTTGAACTGCATCTACAAGATAACTGTGTGAGAGAAAGAGTCAGTAAATCCCACCGGGGATGGATGAATTTCGTGGGAGCGTGAAAGCTCCTATACATCGGTTTCTGATGTTGATATATTGTGATGGAAAAATCAGTTACACGGGGTAATCATGTTGAACTATAACATGATGATGAGATCATTACGCTACATATCAAAAGAAGTAAGGGATCTACCTACGTATGATGGGTTGAGTGAGGTAGATTACTTCCTGAACAGATTTGAAAGGGAGGTGCTGGAACAGCAATGGTTCGAGGCTTCAAAATGGGTACTACGCACTACACCCGCAAGGTGGTGTGGTACGCACCAAGGAAGCTTTCAGGACTGGCACGAATGTAGGAGAATGATGCGCATATGATTTGGAAAGCCTCAAATGCGATTAACAGACATGATTTCCAGACAAAACGATCCACACATGCACCTATGTAGTTGGATACAGCCATATCTTAGGAAACATGTGCATATGCATAAAGACTTCATGTTGGGAGACACAGTCAATAAGCATGTGCGGGTGAGACAATTGCGCAAATGACCCCTCAGGGTGGAACAATGGAGTATGGAAACAATGAGTGGGCAGAAAGCTATCCATGCAGAAGCCTTTAATGAAGTATGCGAAGCACTGAAAAAACTACACAACGCACAACAGATTGATTGGGACCTACGCGTACTAGTAGTTTTGTGGGCATATAGGACAATGTCCAAGAAACTATTGGAACAGACATCTTCGAGGCTGGAGTATGGAGTGAATGCTGTGAACGAAGCACAACACTTTGGACCTGAGGAAGAAATCCACAAGGGTGATCTTAGGATCCAAGAACTTATGAAAGAAAGGGTGTGATTAAGGGAGAAAAGCACTCTGGTGGAAGCAGAAGTCAAGAAGTGTGAGGATGAAATAAAGAAAGATTTTCTTGATAAAGAAACCAAGGTGATAAAAGAGGGTGCGCACGATTACATTGACAAATTTGGGGACTACCACCGAGAGTTGATTAGCCTGATGTCTTGGCTTGGGCCACATAATACTAAACATATCACTCATGGTGGCGCGCTGCAGATGATAAAATGTGCAACGCACCCAGTAACAATAAAAGGTGGATGTGTTCCAGGAAAAGTGATAAATGACCAGTTGAAACCCTATACAGGTGGCATGACCACCTGAATAGCCATGGGAAGTACAGTCTTAGCACTCTAGGCAGTTGAAAGGAGGAGTAGGACTATAAACTACTCTGCCTAGGAGTTGCACGATGTTGGAGTTGCACATAGGAGCAAAGTGTCACATGGTCTGCAATTGCGCAAGGGGGGTTGCACTACCGCGCGGGTTGGCAGGAAAGTGACTGTTGGAGTCACTATTCACGATGGGATCCTCGACCTGAGACCAAATGGAGTGGACACAAGCATTTAAGACACACTTTTATGGGCAAGATTTGGGAAAATATGTCACCAAGGGAGCATTAGTGAATCGGATTTGGGGGGAACGGTCGAATTCAAATTCAAAAGATGCGATAAATGACAAAGGGCTACCCAGTAAACAACACTTGGTCATTTTCGAATTGAGCTGTTGTATGCCCTGAATATTCTGAGCTGAGATCTGGGTGCCCTATGCAGAGCATTGATTGAGCCCCTGATTGAGCGATTGAGAGATTTTTGGATGAGCAAGATCACAACGTCTGAAGAAGTTAGGGAAATTCCAGAGATGATCGCCAAAGAGGTTGCGTAGGCCCTAACCATAGAGGATGCCCGTGAAGGCGTTGGGATTGTGGTAGAAATCCCTAAATCACCATGCATGCCAAGGCTGAAGAAAGATAAACAACTAATGATTCTGGTACGTGTGTCTCCGTGGAACCCGCTACGCACGAGATTGACGATACAAGAAAAAGGGAAAGAAGTTAACTTGGAAAATGATGAGGAAGAGGAAGACCTGGAGGACCTTATAATTGAAGAATATGAGGTCGAGGGTATGGAGGAACAAACTTAGCCTACGCACCCACCAACAAATTTTCTCGAATATATCCCCCCATAGAAGGGAAAGGTAAAAGTGCCCAGGGACTTCAATGAGAGCAAGAGCTCTCTCCAGACTCCGCTCCTCCCAGATGACATCACCTTTGAGGGCACGCACCTAGGATGGGTGCCAAACTTGAAATTCAAAGATTGGGATCTCGCTGACCACGAGAAATTTCCTCATCTAGAGACCTCGCAGCTCATTAAGCCCAAGTAGTACACTTCAAAGGGGGTTATAGAATTAGAGCCACGAAAGTGGTTACGCAGAGTGGAAAGGCAGGGTTATTAAACCTACTCTGGGTGTCGCATTTCCACCATGCCCGAGTGACGATCTTCATCATTAGGTAGCTGCTCTGCCTGGTGCATGGTGGGTGTTTGTAGCTGGATAAGCCCATCCGCACATGGACCACTTAATCCATCACATTACTCGGCTTTTATGCAAAAGAAAGGACCACGCAGACTTCTACGAGGGGAAGAGTAATGATTTGGCCATCACAGAGACCATGAAGAAGAAATACAAGCTGGAGAAGAAGAAAAGGGGCTAAGCCATATCCAACATCAACAACAAAGCAGTTAAAGTTATGACCCAGATACTGGTAGGGAAGCTCATGTGGAAGTGTCGCGCAGACGAGGTACTCGTGTCAGTGGTTGCACTTGCTGAGTAGTGCACAGAGGGGGTCTAGTTTATCTGGTCCGAGTTCTTATGCAAAGAGTTCCTCTAAAATTGTTGTGAGGCATAAGAACAAGGAAAAATGTTCCATTATGCATGGCTTTTGTTGTCCATAGTGCTGGTGGTAGGGGAATTGTCGGAGAATAGCCAGTTCCCCACAATTGACAGGGATCTCTCGGAGGCGTCGAAGTATGCTTTGCTATGGGCCACTAAGGATGTGAATCGGATCCGTGACAATAAGATATTCTGGGTGTTTATGGAGATGAACATCATAATGGGGATTAACCATAAGCCATGGTTATCACCCATTGCCTACAATAGCCTGCAAAGTTTTGTATAATTTAAAGTGGACTTCCACAACATATATATCAGAGCGTGCAAGGACTCGGCCAAGAAATGGAGAGAGCTACACTTCATAGCCACAAATGATGTGATTTTCGATATACTAGAGACATGGCTGCCAGAGTGGCTTGCCCTAGACATTGCGGCAGTGGAGAAGTCTACTGCACAGAAGAAGAAAGAGGAGGCCAAGCCTCGCATGACATAGTTGGAAGAGAAGAGAAGGCAAGAAACAATGGCAGAAAAAGTGCAAGAGATATGGGACGCTGTGCAAATAGAAGTAGAACAGAAAAAGGCTACAGTAGCAGCAACACAGGAGTGTTACAAATCCATTTGGGCACATCAAATCCCAACATCCGGGTCAATGTTTTATGGCTCATCAAACCCTAATTTCAGTTGCTTCGTGCCCTAAACAAGTCACCCCTTTGAATTCCTCCTTCCCAGACAATTTCATGGCTTGAAGACATCCAGAAATAGTCTTTAAAGGGACCAGTGCAGGTAAGCCCTTATGAAGGTGTGATGTAGAGCAGTTAAGTCCACTTCCAGGGTGCTCCACAGAGCACTTAGGCTTCCTTTCACCCACACTGGGCAAGAATGAGCAAAATTCACATAGGGTTTGGGGAATATTCCTATCTTTTGGAGTCATCTAGAAGTTTCCCTCACTTATCAACTCTTATGAGCTCAAAAATGGATGAGGAATGAGTTAAGGTGCATCCTATCCTCTCATCCCTTCCTCCATGGAACTAATTCTAAGTATCAAAGGCCATTTATTGCCACCATTAATGACAAAAAATCCTTCATCTTCCTATAAATTGACCACTCATCTAAGTGATCAAGGGCTAGATTATGTTGAATTGTAAGGAGATAATGTTGCTATGAGATTTTGGATGCTTTGAAGAAAGTATTGTGATGCCACAAGTTTGTCATGCTTTTGATGTGATGTGGATGAGATCCAAGTTGGAGGAATGGCTTTGAATCCGACACCAATGGTTGTAGTTCCTTCTTCTATCTACTAAAGTGTTTGAACCTTTTTCACATATGTTTGTATTGTTTCATAATTCTTATTTGTGTGAATTATATCTGATTCCTTTCACTTATATTCAATAAATCATATGCTTTGATCAGTTTTTGTCTTCTGTTGTGTTTACAGGGTACTTCTCAAGTCGATTAAGTATGGGAAGGAGCGATGGAATCGATACAAGGGAGACGAGAGGAAATCAGAACTATAGGTAGGCCTTCTATCTTCTCATCTTATCTATTGCTTATAGGAAAAGTCTAAAACACTTTAAACTATTGTTTTAGATACAACTACTTATCTAGCGAATTAGTATTTATCCATAGATACTAAATTCTCCAAAACAAATTGGCAACCATACTGGGGAAGAATCCTCTTTCCTAATAGCTTATTCATCTCCTAGGACATTCTTGTAGACCCTACTTGTGTTCATTGACTGTATTTCAACTCTTTTGCATTTAATTTTTGTCAAAAATTGAGGTTAGATGATCCTTGAGTGGCCTCTTAGAAATTAGCATAGGCTTGGTCAGGGGACAATGCTCTGCAGAGCACTCTTGAGTGAGAGACAGTTCTCTGCAGTGCAGTTAGTCCCTCTTTGACCTACGTTGATCCACCTTAGGTCAAATTCCTACCTTTGGATTGAGTTTTTGCCAAATTTTCTCTGTTTGTTTGCTTGTTGATTGATCAATGAATGTCATGTCTCAGAAATCAAGTTTTTTATCTCCTTTACCAGCCCTACTTTGATTTGATTGATTAATGTTTCTTACATGTTTTCTTTGTCATTATTAATCTATAGTCAAAGTTAGAATATAGTTGATTAATCTTCATTCGAAATAAAGTGTTGTAATATCTTCTCTTCCTTCGAATTAGAATTGTCGTCAAAGTCTTCGTTCTTATTAAAGATTGATTGATTGTATGTGCATATTTCCTTTTTGTTCATCATAACATTAAGGGATTTGAAGCCCCAAGGGTTAGCTCAATCTGTCAAGCCAGGGCCTCACCAATGGGAGGTCACAGGGTCGAAACCCGAAAGCTCTTGGGGTCAAGTAAGTAAATAGGCTGAGGGGTGTGACCCCCTTTGGGTGGGGTCCACCTTAGCATTGTTCGATCCTGGACGTAGCAGACCCACTGACCATGGGTATCCATGAACGAGTAGGGAAAAAAAAAACATTAAGTGATTCGAAAAGAAAAACTTGCATCGTTCATATTGTGGTTTGTGATTGCTTGAAAGGAATAGCTAGGGAAATTGCATTAGATGTGCTCTTTTCTCTTTGTCAAAAATCTGATTTCTCTATCCCTACTAGCTAAGGATTTTCATTGTTAAATTGAATGGAAAAAATGCTTATCATATTAGTTGCATTTTAGGAATTGAAAACATACATCACGTGGTGAAACTTGAAAGTAAAATTCTAAAGAATATCAACTTAAAATTTATCTGAATTTACCTAATGGAGCATTTTCACCTAACGAAAAACATTTAGAGTTCTAGGCTAGAGACATGTTTTGGCGTCGTAAAAAAAAGTAGTTATTGCTAACTTGTCTACAATACATCCCAAGTGCGATACCTCATTCCACGTACGTAAGTATATCATAGCTTGTCCACATACCTTCGGGTATATAGGGCGGTGTTACAATACGAAAAGTATATGGGAATGATATCACTGTGTGGTTTTGCATTAGACAACGCTTATATGGATTGGGCCTCCATGTACCTTCAGGTATATATGGGAGGACAACTCTAGGTTGATATCCATCCTTAAGTAACTGATTTGGATACCTTGTAAACTTTGATACACCGAACATAGCATTCGGGGAGATTCCTTGCCCGTACATCTCGGTTCGCCAGGAGGTATTCTGCAGTTCATGGTTACTTGGTAAACCTTTTGCCTAGATTATCCCTCTTTTTTTTATGTTTCTTTTATTAAAATAAATTTAATTGACTACGGATGACATCCTCCATGCTCACTCAGTTGATCTTAGGTTGAAACATATAGTGACAAATTCGGAGTCCACCAATCAAGGAACTCCTCTTGATGGGAATCCTAGTCCTTTTCCTCCTTCTGGCTACTTGGCTACATTATCCCTTCCGAGATTTACCATTGGCTTGCCAGTATGGTTTTTTTCAACCTCCTTGGTTCAAAATGTCGTGATTTCTCCATAATCGAGTACACCTCCAACTAGACAAAATCAACCTCTAGTTGATTCTAAAGTTGACCCTTTGCCTTCTTCCTCGATTTTTTCTTCCTCCCCTTCTTCCTCTTCGCCTGGTGAAAGTATTGGTACTAGTAACCAGGTGGCTAAGAAGAATAAGAAAGGGAAGAAGAAGAAGAAGAATAAACAAATTCAGCAAAGGGGCAAGTAAGAAACCATTGCTTTGAATGCAACATCTAATGAGAAATCATCCATCAAGCCTCACAAAGTTTGATATCCATGCAAACTTTGTGCAGGAGACCATATTCTTCGAAATTGTCTTGATATTCCTCAGATCTTAGAAGAATGATGTTCTCGCTCACATCATCCTATGTCATCAACCTCTAGAGATCATGTTGGTGACACACCATCAACTAGTGGTAGTAAAGTTCATGGAAAGAAGGGCAAAGTCAAGTATCCCTATGGGTTATGTGAAGGGAATCACCCCATTCACCTTTGTCCCTATCTGGATGAAGCCAAAAAAGTGTTGGATAACCATCCTGCTTCACCACATTGACTTCCATTTGGTTATTGGAGACTATCCCTTAATCCTTCATTAGTTGATGAATTGACTGACTCAAATCAACTGTCAATCAAACCCACTCTCTCTAAAAGTGAATCCTATAAGTCTATACTTGACCCATATCAATAGGTCGAGGTAACAGTTGACCTGATTTCACCTTCAACTAATCGTACCTTTCCTGAAGAGAGTGAATATGATACCACTTAGGTTCTTTTTGTTTCTTCAGATTCCAATGATCTTGGGGGAAACCCTCTTGTTCCATCAAGACAGAAGGAAAATCCTCCTTCTCTCGTAACTCAAGGGGTTAATTCTCCCATTTCTATGGTACCCCCTCCAAGTAGTCTAGTCACTTCCTTTGATTGGGACCGACTAGCAGGATTTTGTCTTCCTCCTTATTTGCCTTCTAGATCATAGTACAGGTTTGTAATATGATAGTATATGGCACTATTATAGATGAAGGTGCATCTGTGAGTATCCTTTCCTCAACTGCTTGGCAAGTGCTCGATTCACTACCGCTTGTGCCTATTACCCCGAATCTGTTGGCTTTTAATAGAAGAATCAGTCAACCATTAGGGATCCTCCCTCAGTTACCTATTACTTTGGGAGGAAAATTTGTTTATCTGAATATGATGGTTGTCCCAGGATTTTTAGATTATAATTTACTTCTTGGGTGTGACTATGTTTATGACATGGGAGCTATTGTTTCAACACTCTTTCGACTGATTTGTTTCCCACATGAAGGCATAATTCTCATCGTTGACCAGCTTTCATTTCCCGATCCAAATATGGCTTCTAGTCAACCATCTTCCCTAAATGGTCCTTTTGTACCAATGCTATCATCCCCACCATGGATTAATTATGTGGCAACCCGTTCCATACGTACATCAATTAACAATTCAATGATGTTGTACATCATGTACTGGGGGAATTGGAACTAGATCTCTCCTTCATGACCTCTTATGAGTTGTGATC
>APFE031534042.1:2553-17697 GCA_000404065.3 Pinus taeda | reverse complement strand
TTTCAGGAGTACTAAATCATATGTACAATGGCTTTACATTGATGGTCATTCCGATCATGGGTCTATATCTGTAGACGACTATTTATGTACATGTAATGAAAGTTTATAAGTTGAGCATGGGTATGCCTTCCCTCAACAATTCATGTAAAATAAAATATCATGATATATGTATTGTAATTAATGCAGGTCACCTTCCACTTTGATACCTCCTCATCACATCGTAAAGCATTTCATTCAACATTGGCATTTTTCCCACTTCATGCTTTAGGGGGCAGCTATTACAGATCCATTTGGGCACATCAAATCCCAACATCCAGATCAGTGTTTTAGGGCTCATCAAACCCTAATTTCAGTTGCTTCATGCCTTAAACAAGTCACCCCTTTGAATGCCTCCTTCCCAGATAGTTTCATGACTTGAAGACATCCAGAAATAGTCTCTAAAGGGACCAGCGCAGGTAAGCCCTTATGAAGGTGCACTGTAGAGCAGTTATGTCCACTGTCAGGGTGCTCTGTAGAGCACTTAGGCTTTCTTTCACCTTCGCTGTGCAAGAATGAGCAAAATTCGCATAGGGTTTGGGGAATATTCTTATCTTTTGGAGTCATCTAAAAGTTTCCCTCACTTATCAACTCCCGTGAGCTCGAAAATGGATGAGGAATGAGTTAAGGTGCATCCTATCCTCTCATCCCTTCCTCCATGGAACTAATTCTAAGTATGGAAGGCCATTAAATGCCACCATTAATGACAAAACATCATCCTTCATATTCTTATAAATTGACCATCATTTTAGTGATCAACAGCTGGATTATGTTGAATTATAAGTAGATAATGCTGCTATGAGATTTGGCTTTGAAGCAAGTATTGTGATGCTACAAGTTTGTCATGCTTTTGATGTGATGTGGATGGGATCCAAGCTGGAGGAATGGCTTTGAATCAGACACCAATGGTTGTATTTCCTCCTTCTATCTAATAAAGTGTTTGAACCTTTTTCCCATATGTTTGTATTGTTTCATAATGGTTATGTTTGTGAATTTTATCTGATTCCTTTCACTTATATTCAATATATTGTATGCTTTGATTGTTTTTCGTCTTCTATTGTGCTTAAAAGGTACTTCTCAAGCAGATTAAGTACAGGAAGGAGCGATGGAATCGATACAAGGGAGATGAGAGGAAAGTGAAACTTTAGGTAAGCCTTCTATCTTCTCATCTTATCTATTTCTTATAGGAAAAGTCTAAAACACTTTAAAATGTTGTTCTAGATACAATTACATATCTAGGGAATTAGTATTTATTCGTAGATACTAAATTATCTAAAACAAGGAGGTAGACGAGAAGGCACATGAGGGCCAAAAGTCAGCTTCGCATGGGCAACAGAAAGAGATGGAAATAGAGGAAGAAGAGGGTGGTGTGGAGCCACAAACAGCGTCCACACTATTGAAGCACCAACGCCCAAGTGAGCGGATGGGGTTATGCAAGAAGGTGAAAGCATCCAAGCCGTCGATCGACCCGATCACCCTTACTGAGGGTGATCTGCACAACATAGGCGAGATGGTGTGTGACATCACCACCGAGGCCCTCCAGAACTTTGTGGAGGAGAATCAAATTGTGTTGGGGGGCCTCAAAGCATAGGTTCACGAGTTGCAGGTGCACACTCCTCAGGCTGGTACCTTTTGGCCAGCCTCGCAGTAGGGACAGCTGCAACCGAGCAAATTCTACGCGCTCGGACAATAAACACGATAGTGATACAAGAGGGGGCACTAGTTACAACAAATGAGGCCGACAGGCCTACAGTTAGTGCACTAAAAGGGATAGGGATCAGCATGGTTGCACTCTTGTGGGAGATGCTCTATGTTATGAAAAATGGGATTACTACAGCATTGTGGGCTAGGGAGAGCTGCATGTTGCAAGTGCCGAGCGAGAAAAATATCAACATGGAGCAGTTGAGCTTGCAACACGCCGAAGTGGTGTCGCGGAATAGGAATATGGTACAGGTACTAGAAGAAGTGTGCTAAATGGTCCCTGAGTTGGCCATCCCAGCAGATGCACCAGTAGAGGTGCACATCCACATATTAAAAATAGGGGTGCACGAGGCACAAGAAGAAATGACCAAGGTTCAGCTGGACCTGAACCTTTAGATAGCAGAACTGCAGTTGAAAGCGCAGTCATCCACCTGTCCAAAGGTAAGAGAACAGTGCGCGAGTGCTATTACATCAAGGATGGAAGAGATCAGCAGTGTAGTAAGGGATTGCACCAAAATGTTGGAAGAGTCCTTCGAGGTCCTCACCAATCTGCAAGAGGACCCTAACATCCAGTGTTTAGAGATAGAGGTGCGTGAGCTCTAGCAGCAGTATGACAACATCAAAGGGACCGCACAGATGGTGTCCCTCACTCGGAGGCTCGTGCGAATGAAAAAGGCCCAAGCGTTGAAAGAGCAAGTGGATGTAGCATGGAACAGAGAAGCCGTTTTGATGGTGCACGTTCAACCTTGGATCAACGAGGCCTTCATCATTACAACAAAAATTGAAGGCAAGCTCGCACAAATGCAAGGGACGTAGGAACAGATCCAAGCAAGCGGTTTCGACACTGCGGTCACAGAACAACGTGAACAGGAGATTCAACAGGAAACCACTCAGTGCGCTGCTAACCTTGTAGTTGTTCAAGCAGAGTTCTCCATGCAAATATCTGTACACCAACAGAGTGACTCGAGGGCGAGTCACGATGTTTGTGTTGGGGAACTGTTGGGAATGGAATCCCCCCAAGGCATGTGTTGGGGCTTAAAGCCCAAGTTTTGACCAATTCAATTGTAAAAGACTCAGGTATTTGTGGGTGCAGAGCGCGAAGTCATAATAGAATCACAGGGTTATCCGCCCTTGTTTTTGTAATGTAATGTCATCTTGAAAGATCTACCCATGGTCCGCAAACCATGGGATTGTATAAATATAGCGAGGCTCTAAGTGTAGAAGACAATTAGTGAATGGAATGAAACAAGATGAATCTAAGGAATTGATTGAGTTGAAGTGTAAGTCATGTCTTTGGGTTGTAAAGTAGGAGAAGGCTCTGCAACTAAGTGTGCAAAGGCCTAGTAGTCCACAACTCCTTGCGCAGACCCCTACAGCTAAGTGCGTAGGGAAGGTCGAGACTGTAACCATTGACAACATTAATAAAGAGAAATTTTACCATATTTTTGTGTATCTTTTCCTCTCTTATGTATTATTGGGTATGAATTGCAAGTTTACTGTTTATTTGTTGTGCGAACTCATATGAATGTGGTGTATAAGTAAATATAATATAAGGCATCTGTTTACGCAAAGATAACTAACTGGTGTAAGAAGATAAGTAAAACCTTGGATGTGACTTGGGGAAATAGTGCAGGTTGTTGCTGCAGTAACGTGGAAGCCCCTTAGCCCCTGGTTAGGGTTGTGCGAAGGCGAATATATCAGGGCACGAAGGCCAGGGAAGTGCACGAAGTAACCTGTGTGAAGGGAATAACAATTGGATCGAATCAACCCCTCAGACATCTCCAGGGTCCGGAAACTTGGTTCTAGCACCCCCCCCCCCATACTACTTCAGGTGAGACCTCAGCCCGCGCTCTACGGACTGTTGTTGAAAGGGCTAGTAGTATAGGGATTTGTTTAGCTAATTAACTCTAAACCTGGGTCAGGCCCCAACAAGCCAACAAATAAATAAAAGATCATAATAAATAATAAAAATTCTATCACAAGAAATTATCATAAGTAGATAAATAAACTAACTATTGATGCCCTATATTTCTCAACATAGGGTAGGTAGAGGAGCATACCACCCCGACTTTTTGATTCTTGTTTTAACAATAACATAGGTAGTGCATGATATAATATATTGCTAGAAATCTTATTGAAGATTTGGCTAGTAGAAATATTGTTGAAGAACTACTATTATCTTCTCCACACCAAAGTTGCCTTCCACCCAACCATAATTTTCCTCCTATATAAGCATAGCATTCTCACTTGATGAAAGACAAAGGTGGCATGAGTAGCACAAGAGTGCATCATGGAGGTGGAGTTCCAACTTTCTTCCCTTCCATAAACATCTAGTATGTGGCAGTGAAGTTAAATTCATTATTGTATTATGGTGGATTCTTAGAGTTCTCTATTGATTTGGGGTAGCATCAGATGTGCTCTAGACATGAAATTTGGTGGAGAGATTGGGGCACATGAGATCTCCAATAACCAGAAAGGGTTTGGGAAGATTCTAAATAGATTAGGAGATATTAAAATAATTAATATTTTTAATGGAGTCCCTAAGTCTAAACTTAGGGAAAATAAAATATTAATGTGTATTAATATGAATCTGTGTTAGAATGGTCCAAAAAGATATGAATCAAGCCAGACCTAATCTTAGCCATTTATTAGGGACTTAATCTCAGCTGTTGAGATGTCAATAGAAAAAGTATAAGAGGAGGCTTGAGGGGCACTTGGAGAATACACTGAGGGAGACCAATCATTTCAATTTCTAGAGTGGGGTTTGTTGAGAAATCGAACCAGTGGTCTAGAGAGAAGTCAGGAGGCAGCAAGCACGGAATAGAGTGATGGGATATCAGTGCACAAGAGGCAGATGTAGAGCTAGAGGAAGCCGCGCAGAGGCAACAGAGACTGCATAGAGCCAGAAGGGCTTGCATCATCCATGCAGAGGCTGCATGAGTGACACAAAAGCCCAGAGAGGCTACGCAGAGCCTTAGTAGGTTGACGCAGAGGGTTTTAGGTTGTAGCAGAGGCTAGTAGGGCCTACGCTAGGTTTAGGAAAGTGTTGGAAGTTTGTCTATCTATGGGTAGGCTAGTTTGGTACCCTATTGTACAGGATAATTGCTGAATAGTAAAATCCTCCTTTGCTGCACATGTTTTCCCACATTGGGCATTTCTGGGGACATTAGTCCAAAATAATTGTGTCATTGTGTGCATATTTTTGTTTATGTATTATGATGTGATATCTACAACAATATTTATTTTAATGTTTGCTAAATTAATTCCATGAATAACTTATGATGAAATAAATATGAAAAGTAAATCCGTTGTTGCAGTGATAGAATTTTCACATGGTATCAAAGCAAGTAATCAGAGACAGAAAGGGAAAATCAGTTATGGGTTGAAACCACGATGTAGAGGAATCCACCTTAGGGGAATCACGTAGATTTTTAGAAGATTGCACAAGAGAGATAGATTTTGATTTCTCTATATTGGCTTCTAGGTTGGAAGAAGAAGTGGCATGCATGACTAGTGTTGCATCATCAAAAGTATGGTATATAGACAGTGAAACCTCATGGCATATGACGAGAATCAGGGAGAGTTTCTCATAATATTGAGAAGAGAAGATGAACTTTCAGATCACCATGGGGAACAAGGCAAAGTGTACTCTAGTAGGTAAGGGTACCATAGTTTTTCAGATAGAATTGGGAGAGCGGTTCCATGCCACAAGTGTGTTGCATGTGCCAGGATTGGGGATGAACTTACTTTCCGTGTCATAACAACAAGGCAAGGGCTATGACATCTACTTCATCAAGGAAAAGGTATACGTCAAACACCCGACCTAGAAAAAGAAAGTGTAGATTGGGATCAACAGCAATCGATTGTACAAATTACAACTAGAATCTCCAATAGCACTAATAGGCAGTCATGGGGACAAATACTTGAACGAACTATGGCATAGAAGGATGGGTCACTTGCACCATGGAGCTCTGAGAATTCTCAGGAGCACTGTGACAAGAGTTCCGGATCTGAGCACGGACGAGATGTTGTATGCAGGGGATGCGCTCTAGGAAAGTATGCTAAGGCAACATTTCCTAGGAGAAACCACAGGGCCAAGAGTGTACTAGGATTGATACACACATATATCTGCGAACCTATGTCCATCAAATCTCTAAGTGGTGCTGAGTATTTCCTTACTTTCATTGATGACCACTCAAGGAAAACTTGGATCTATTTTTTGAAAACTGAGGATGAGGTTTTCAGTCGATTCAAGGACTTCAAGGCTCTAGTGGAGAATATGACAGGTAAGAAAATTAAATTCTTTCACTCAGATAATGGTGGAGAATATGTCAATAAGGACCTCACTGATTTTTGCGCTAAGGAGGGCATCAGAGGAGAGTGGATAGCTCCCTACAATCCGAAGTAGAATGGGGTAGAAGAAAGGAAAAACTTGACTATTATAGAAGCAGTTAGGGCCATGTTGTATGATTAGGATATGCCAAAATTCCTATGGGTAGAATCATGCAACACAACTGTCTACGTTTAGAACAGGAATCCTCATTGGGCATTGGGAAAGATAACTCTAGAGAAAGTCTTCACTAGGAAGACACCTAAGGTTAGTCATTTTAGGATATTTGGGAGTTTGGCATATTTTCGCATACCCGAAGAAAAGAGGAAGTAGCTGGATCAGACTGTAGAAAAGGGGTATCTGGAAGGATATAGCGAGAATGCTAAGGCATACATGATCTATCTTCTAGGGAGCAGGAAGGTAGTAGTACGACGAGATGTAAAGTTCATGGAGGACAGAGCCTTAAGAAGATCTCGCGAAATGCCTTCCAAGGAGCAATCGAAAGAGGATTTGTTGGTCATGCCTCTTCAACCAACGGAAGTGAAGAATCCTCCCTTAGATCAGGAAGAATCTTAGGATGAGGAAGAGGAGAAAATAAAAGCACATGTTGGCAGAGGAAGAACTAGCAGGGAACTCCGCCAAATTTTGTGTGATGCAGAGAACATCATCAAAGAGCCAAGGAACAATAAGAGGGAGAGAAAACAACCAGACAGGTATCAGGTATTAGTAGCTCAAGATGGAGAGCTTGCCAACTTCAAGTAGCTCAGCATCAGGTCTGGCTAGATGTGATGGTGGAGGAGTATAACTCCTTAATGGTAAACGATGTTTGGGAGGTGGTGTCAAGGCCTCAAGGCAGATCTGTGGTAGGTTCAATATGGATCTACAAGATCAAATATACTGCGGATGGAAATATTGAAAAATACAAGGCCAAGTTTGTGACTAAGTGGTATGCTTAAAAGGAAGGGATTAACTCTAAGGAAACCTTCACCCCAATAGCCAAGTATACATCTACTAGGACCATGATATCTCTTGTAGCCCAGATGGGATGGGATATCCATAAGATGGATGTCAAGACGACATTTCTGAACAGGGTAATAGAAGAAGAATTATACATTGAACAACTAGAGGGCTTTGAAAATCATGAGAATAAGTCTCATGTATGTAGATAAAGCCTTGTATGAGCTGAAGCAGGCACCAAGAGCATGGTATGGTCGAATAGATGGCTACTTGTAGAAGATGGGGTTTGTCAAGAGAGACGGGGATCCAAATCTCTACTATATGGTCATAGAGAGTGAGCCACTTATCTTAGTATTATATGTGGATGATCCCTTCTTGATAGTATCATCCAGACTCATTGAAGACTGCAATAAGAATCTAGCCACAGAGTTCGATATGAAGGATCTGGGACGAATGCACTATTTTCTACGATTGGAAGTTTGGCAGCAAAAAGGAGAAATCTTCCTTGGTCAAGGAAGGTATGCTATAGAAATTCTAAAAAGGTTTACGATGGGTGACTGTAGACCTATGGTTACACCAATGATCACAAACTAGAAGAATATTGATGCATCAGAAGACAAGGATTTCGATCCCACCCTATCTCGACAGCTCATAGGGTCCCTCATGTATCTAGTCACTACCAGGCTAGATATTTGCTACGTTGTCAACACCCTCAATCAGTTCATGGTGGAACCAAAGAGGGCTCACTGGGCAGTAGCCAAGCACATTCTCAAGTATTTACGAGAAATAGTTGATTATGGGCTCTTGTACAAAAAGTGGAAGGATACCAGGTTGAGTGGATTTATTGATGTAGATTGGGTAGGAAGTTCATTGCATCAGAAAAGTACCTCTGGGTACTATTTCAACATTGGATCAGGAATAACCTCCTGGTGCAGTAGGAAACAAAAGTCTATGGCTCTAAGCTTGTCTGAGGCAGAGTATATGGTAGCAAGCACAACTTCGTGTGAGGCCATATGGCTTAGAAAAATACTAGTAAACCTATTCAGAAGAAATATGGAGGTGACCATGATCATGCGTGATAATAAAAATTGCATCAAACTCTTTGAGAATCTAGTATTTCATGATAGGTCAAAGCATATTGATATCTGGTGTCACTTTGTTAGAGATTGTATCCAACGTGGAGCTGTATAGTTGAGCTACACTCCTACAGGGGAATAAGTGGCAGATATCCTCACCTAGGCCCTCGGAAAGCCAAAATTTGACTACTTCAGGGAAAAGATGGGGATGGTAAAGAACCCCTTTTAGAAGTAGTGTGTTAGCAACACGAATGAAGAGGGAGTTGCAGTGCAGATGCAGTGTTGGGAGAAAGGACCAACAACAGCACAGATGCAGAGGAAGGTGCAGTGCAGATGTAGCTTTGGGAGAAAGGACTAGCCGCAGCATGGATGCAGAGGGAGCTATCGTACAGATGCAGTAGTGGCAGTGGAAGAACCATGGGCACTAATGTAGGATGCAGCATTGCAGGGGATGTTGCGCAGGGAGGCCTAACATTAGCACAAGTACTGATGCCAGATGATCAGAGTAATACTTAGTGAGGTGTATTGCTAGAGCACATTCCTCGCTAAGAGGGAGTGTTTATTTATGGTAGCGTCAGATGTGCTCTAGCCAGGAAATTTGGTGGAGAGGTTGGAGCACATGAGATCTCCAATACCTAGAAAGGGTTTGGGAAAATTCTAAACAGACTAGGAGATATTAAAATAAATAATATTTTTGATGGAGTCCCTAAGTCTAAACTTAGGGAAATAAGATATTAATGTGTATTAATATGAATCTGTGTTAGAATGGTCTAAAAAGACATGGATAAATCCAGATATAATCTTAGCTATTTATTAGGGACTTAATCTCAATCGTTGAGATGTCAATAGAAAAAGTATAAGAGGAGGCTTGAGGGGCACTTCGAGAATACACTGAGGGAGACCAGTTAGTTCAATTTCTGGAGTAGGGTTTGCTGAGAAATTGAACCAGTGGTCTTGAGAGCAGTCAAGAGGTAGCAAGTACGGAATAGAGAGATGAGATATTAGTGCAGAAGAGGTAGACACATAGCCGGAGGAAGTCACGCAGAGGCAATAGAGACTGCGTAGAACCACAAGGGCATGTGTCATCCACGCAGAGGCTGCAGGAGTGATGCAGAAGGCTAGAGAGGTTGCGCGGAGCCTTAGTACGCTAACGTAGAGGGTTTCAAGCTGTAGCAGAGGTCAGTAGGGCCTAAATTGGGTTTAGGAAAGTTCTGGAAATTTGTCTATCTGTGGGTAAGCCAGTTTGGCACCCTGTTATACAAGAAAATTGCTTAATAATAAAATTCTTCGTTGCTACACCGGTTTTTGCACATTGGGTTTTTCCGGGGACATTAGTCCAAAATAACTGTGTCAATGAGTTCATATTTTTGTTTTTGTATTACGATGTGATATCTACAGTAGTATTTATTTTAATGTTTGTTGAAGTAATTTCATGAATAACTTATGATGAAATAAGTAGGAAAAGTAAATCAGTTGTTGCAGTGATAGAATTTTCACATTCTCATGCCCATAAGAGTTAAGAACCATGCATAGTACCATAACTAGGGGTCGATTCAGGTAATCTGAGATATGCTTGGTGCCACCCTTCTTGTATTTAATGTTGAAATGGAAAAGTTGTAGGTATGTGGACATTTTGTTATGGCAATTATTCTATAAATTTCCTTATGTTTTCATAAATTGCAAAGACCTATGATTAGTGTGGATGATTATCTTCTTCCCTATAATATAATGTTTCCATTATCAGTAGGCCTGCACGATGGAGTACATCTCCTTATTATATGTGGGGTATCTCTGGACAATATTAGAGAGTGTTTCACTATGATAGACCACCTAATGTTGTTTTTGAGTGAGGAATGCACCAATAACATAGTCAAAAGGAATAAGTCTCAATCTCAAATGGTTGTTGTAGGTATGGTAGGGTGAGGATTGGTGTAGAAAAAAGACGATGTTTTATATTCTCAAATTCCTTCTATTGTGACTTAAACCAAACAAATTTTGTTTTTCCTGTCCCTTGGTCACTTGACTCAAATTCCAAGTGATATAAGAGAACTCAGATATATCTTCAATAGAGGTTAGCAAGGTCTAATATGCTACAAAGCTCTATTAGATTCATCGAGGCCTATGAATCCTCAATGACTTGGATCATGGTTAGGTCCATATGCACACAATGCACATCCACAATATATCCCAAATATTGAATATTTTGCATTCCAAATTAACATTTCTATAAATTGGCATACAAATTGTGTTGTTGTAGGGCATTCAAAACTTTTTGATTGTCCTACAAATGTTTCACCAAGTTTTTCTAAAGATGAGGATGCCATCTAAGTATACAACTAGGAAATAGTGTTGTACTAGACTATATCATCCATCATCCTCACGAATGTTCCTAAAGCATTGGTCAATCCAAAGGACATGACCGAATACTTGAAAATTTCTTCTTTAGATTTGAATGTTGGCTTCTATACATTATTTTATTTAATTGGAACCTAGTGGTAGCCTAACTTATGGTCAATATTACTAAAGAACTTGGGACGCTTAAGCAGGTCAAGCAGATCTTCAATCCTAGGAATTAGGTAGCTATTCTTGACAATGATTATTTTCAGGGCTCGATAATCAATACAGTGTCTCCATGTCTCATCCTTCTTTTGCACCAATACAACTGAGCTCTCATAAGGTGAGGATCTTAGTTGAATGTGGCCCTTTTGGATGAGATCATGAATATAACATTTTATTTCCTCATTCTCCAAGAGAGAGACTCTATATATTGGGAAATTAAGTAAAGGAGCACCATGCATCAATTCAATTAGGTGTTTGACATGGCGGTGTAGAGGAAACCCAAAGGTGGAGCGAAGATATCTCTATATGTCTCTACAATATTGTCTACTTTCTTCTATTGTGTAGAGAGGCTTTGTGCAAAGGTTGTGGTGGTTGAAGTGACCTTACTTTCACCTTTTTGTCTAAACCATGAAGAGAAAAAAATTTGTAGTCCAAGAGTTTAGTTTTCTGCACTGGTGTTTTGAGATGAATAAAATTGTAGTAGTTAGGACTACTTATGGTATCTTGTAGGGTTTAAATTTGAGAGTAACACTAACATTAAGAGGATGAGACATATAAACATAATGATGTTTCAACATATAAGGTTGTCCTAAAATAACATCACAAACTTCAAGTGTGTAAACATCACACAATGTGGCAACTTTGAAGGGCTTAATTGCATAAGACATGAGGTATTATTGGATAACACAGATGTCATGTCCATGGCTCAACCAACCAATCGTGTATGGTTGAGGGTGTAGCTCTATCAGAAGCTTCAATCTCTTGATGACATCAGTTGATATAAGGTTATTTTGGCTTTCACTATCAAGGATGAAATGGCGTGGGGTCCCCTTCAGCCACATTTGTGAGTGGAAGAGGCACTCACCCTGTTATAGACATTTTTGGGCACTTCAACCCCAATCATAAATGTCCATAAACTGAGGGCTCCTAAGTCCCTAAAAGTGTTGCTTCACTGCCTAAAGGAACAAGGTCAGCTGATTACAACATCTCCCAGAAGTTCTCCACCAGAAACTGCTTAGAAATGGTCAAAACTAGACCATACTGAAAACCCAGTGTAGAGGGTGCGATGCATATCACCTTCCCAGTGTAAAGGGTGCGATGCATACTGAATGGAACCTCTGTAGGGTGCGATGGTCGGGAATGGACAAATGACAGGGACAAATTGCGAGGTGGAAGATCATGGAATCTTCCAGAAGCTTCCCCTCTGACACTTGCCTCTCTGTTTTCGACCAGGGATAAGTAAGAGATCATCATTCTCCAAGTGGAATCAGGAACTATCAGAGAGAGGACACTAATCAAGACCCCAGAAGATGACTCACCCCCCTACAATCTTCTATATATGGATCCCTCATCACAGAGATCCAGAGGCTGGAATCTTGTATCTTGTAGAGAAGTGTTGTTGGTTTTCTGGTGTATATTCATAGTGTTGGGTGATCTAAGCTTTACTTGAGGTGATGAAGGGCTTTCTTGCTGGAGGATGATGCTGGGTCAGAACATATGGTTGTAATCCTCTTGCTACTTTTGATCTTAATAAAGTTATTCAAATTTTCCTCCATATTCTTGTATGTTTCATTATATATGCATTTGTATGGTTAACGCACATCTGGTCCTATGTTATTTATGAATATAGATCTTTGTTCTGCGATAGTAGTATGTTGTTGGGATTGCACAGGTGTTCTTTGAAGTTGGGCAGATGAAGAAGAAGCGGCAAAGCTCTATCAGGAAGGAGAGGAATCAAACAAGGAAATCAAGCACACGACTAAGGTTGGTCTCCTTTGTTCCACTCTTATCTATTTTCATAAAGGAAAGTGAAAGTAGACTTTACTTGTTTGTTTCTAGGATAGCTACCAGTCTTAGTGGGAATAACAGCATCCGAGTGGACACTATTCCTGGTAGAAAAATGGCGACTCCGCTGGGGAGCGACTAGATTGTTTGTTAGCCTATCTTTGTTTCTTTTATAAACTTACAGACGGAGCCTGAAGCCAAGCCAGCTAGCCTTCGGACTGCATTTGTTATACAAATGCAAAGTAGATCAATGTTGCTTCAGTCTATCTTCGGGTTTTGTTTATGAATTAAATAATCGATCTGCAAATAGTCTAATTGCCCTAAGTGGTGGCTCTAGTAACCTCCTTAGGTCAACCCCTGTGATTTACATATGCTGAACATCACTTACTCAGCCTAAATCCCTGAACTGAATTGAAAATTGTGAGTAAAAACAAATTTAAAGTCTCACACTGGTACCATCGCACCCTGCCTTCAAGGCAGTCTGTATGCATTGCACTTCCTGAGTGAGGTAGGTGCGTTGCATACTGAATTCACTGTGTGACAGGTGCAATGGTCAGGGAAGGTTAACTTGACCTTCAGGCTTTGGTTTTTTCCTCACTGTTTTTAGTCCTATTTAGGAGTTTTCTGTCTGTGGTCAGTGTATCTCTATGAAAACCCCCTTCTCTTACATTATTTTGCCTCCATAGTGCAAAGAACTGTAAGTGTTTCTGATGTATTGTGCACCATTTTCAGTTCTCTTTTGCAAAGAAGTAGCATAGTCGAACTGTTGTTTCTTGATCTGAAAGTGTCGTAGCTGTCATTTTCAATTTTAGAAGACAATCCCATTGTTCTTGATAGTTGATTATACAGTTGCTATTGCATATGATTTGAATTAATAGTTTTTAAAGTATCGAAAAGCAATTTTCATTTCGAAATCGCAAAGTGTCTCTCTTACCTTCACTTCATTTCGAAAAGAAATTTGTTGAGTATTATCGCTTTGAAAATAATTCAGATTTGCACTTAGCTTTCTTATCATCATTCATGCATTAAGAAGGCTAAAAACAAATACGTGCATGTGCATTTGCATTTAGACTGCTTGGTTTGATTTAGGATGGTGCATTTAGTGTGTGCTCTGTGCTCTTTGCTGAAAGATTCTTAACTTTCTTTCCTTAGTAGCTAGGATTTTCATTGCCAAGAGAACATAAAATGTTTGTTTATCATCTTAGACTGCATTTTAGGAATTGTATACACATCACGCGGTGAACCTGAAAGGCAATTTTTTAAGCAAGATCAACTTAAAATAAATTTAATGAATCTAACAACGCTTTGGAACCTAACGCACAACATCTAGAGGTCTAGGCTAGAGACATATTCCGGCATCGTAAAACCTGGTAACTGTTGTTTTCATTGTTGGTTGGATGATTCCTCCACTCTGAGATGGCAAGTGCCAGTATGGACTTGTGCTCCCACATACCGTCGAGTATATCTTGGGAGACCATAATAGGCTGCATCCTTTATCCTTAGGAAGCTGTGTTTGCCACCCTATCAATTGCAATGCACTGAACACAGCATTCGGGAAGATTGACTACCGTACCGTAAAAAGTATTCTGTAGTTTTGCGATTGGTTTGGTAATCCTCTCTGCCTAGATCTCCAGAGAAGTCCATTTTTCTCCTTTTCAGACTCCGTAAAGGAAAGGGTCCTCTGAGCACTTTTCACTTCAGGCTCAATAAAAATCGAAGGCGACTAGAGTCATCTTTTGTTTTTTCTCGACTCTTTAAAATTGAAAAAACAAGCTGTGTCAAAGCGTCTAAAATTTATTTTAATCGGAATAGCATCACAAATTCTCTTGTTGGTCTTTAGGTTGAGAAAATGGAGTCTACCAAGCAAGGATTTCCCCTTGGAGGAAATCCTAGTCCCTTCTCCTCTTGGGGAGATGTTGGTGCACCCCATAGGGCCACATTGTCACTTCTAGGGTTGACAATTGGTTTGCCTGTCTGGCTCTTCTCTACCTTTGTCGTTCAAAATCCCGTAATTCTTGAACAGTCAAGTCAGCAACTAGATGACACTAGAGTTGCCTCCAAACCTTCTACTTTGTTTGATTCTCCCTCTCCTCCTTCCTCTTCGCTTGATAAAGCCGATAAAGCTAAAAATCAAGTAACTGAGAAGAAGAAAAAGCAGAAAGAGAAAAAAGAAAAGAAGAAAAAGGAACCAAAATTGAAAGGGGGCAAACAAGAGTCATCTAGCAAAATTCCTCACACCGCACCGTCTAAACCTAAATCTCCTTGTGTCATTTGCAATGGAGACCACTATCACCAAGATTGTCCCTGCATCCCTCGGATCTTAAGGGACTGTTCTCCTCGTTTGCACAATCTGGTGTCATCAACCTCTGATGATCATGTTGAATGCACACCATCAACCAGTGAAAGTGAAGCACCAGGACAAAAAAGGAATCACAGATTTCCTTGTAAATTGTGTGAAGGCAATCATGCCATCCATCGCTGTCCCTTCCTTGATGAAGCTAAAAGAGTTTTGGATTACCGTCCTGCTTCACCGCTACGGCTCCCTCCTAGATATAAAAACTCTTGCCAAGTCCTCCACTGGTTGAAAATCCGGCTGGCCCATCATTGTGGTCGGCCGAAGCATCTATCATTGAAAATGAACCCTCTGAATCCATACCAGACGAAAGTCAAAAGGTCGAGACGACAGTTGACCCGGTCTTG
>APFE031534039.1:0-16772 GCA_000404065.3 Pinus taeda | reverse complement strand
TGTGTTTTGACTAAATATTTTTCACGATATTTTAAAGTTTTAGCTTAATAAATTAAAATTAAAATTTACCTTTTATTATTATTATTATTTTAAAATCGTGTAGTTTATTCTATTTTATTTTATTTTATGTGGTTCACAGATTCCGAATATGGGTGACTGCTACGTCCATAAAATATTTGTACCAGCCAAATCTACCAGAAGGGATCACTTCTTGCTGGCTCAACCACAGGGCCTAACCTTGATGGTGGCGATATAATTGAACATATGACCTCTCAACAACAAAGACTTTAAGAACGAGGACTCAACCAATTGAGCTAACCCTCGAGGCTAAAATCTTGTAGTATAAAAGGACAAAATGGTCCTTTTCTTAGTACTTTTACTAGTCAAATTTACCCAAAATTTGTTAGAGATTTTTAATAATAATAAGTTTAAGTTGTTTAATCTACAACGTTCTAGTGCTTCATAGGTTGTTTAGGGTCTTGGATCCATTTATACCTTCAAATGCACATTTAATTGTATTGGTAGATTCCAACTAAAAAGATCAATTTTTTTCTATTATTAGTTGATTAATTGGAAATATTATTGCAATGACATTTAAAAAATTATGCTTTCTTGTGTTTCTCCAATTCCCACCATTATTTCTAATCATATCACAAACAATCTTTTAAAATATTAATCCAAAAATTAAATAGCTTATAAATATTTTTGTAGTGAAAGTTTTAAAAATATTTTCGATAAATTACTAGTGTATTTTTCCATTATATTTTGCATTGTCAAAATTTTTCAAATTTCATAGCCTCTAAATTTTATTATAAATTCAAACCAGGTTACTATGCCTTTCTTATCACCTTTCCTCCTATATCTTATGACTATTTTAAAATTCCACATTACAATTTGTTTTGACATCAAGTATGCAAATGACCATGTGTCCCATCTTTCACAACTTATCTCACAACCATCTTAATCTTATCCTAAGAACATAGTCACTACCAAATATGACATTTTATCCATGGTCTTATGAGATGCTCTCTTTATCACACCATGGATCAAGACTTGTTTACCCATTTACCATTCAATTGCCATGAACCGTTGATATGATGAATGCAAGGCTATGCATATAAATCTTTGATTTTTCAGCACCCATGACACACCCTCCATCCAATCAACATGAAGAGACTATTGATGTAAGAAGGGAGGCTTTCTTACTGCTAAGGGTTGGGGAGTTTTTCTATCCCTTCTAACTTTTAGAATGGTTCGTCCTACTCTCGTATGTAGGAAAATAAAATCTACTCTTCCACTTGATATTGATTCATTCTTGGTTCTTTTATACCATGGCCCTTTATGGATTGTCAAACAAAACCTCATACATATTCCCTTTCCCTATTTTGTCATCAATTTCCTCGAGAGATATTAATAGAGTTGTTGAGATTTTTTAGCACTAGTAAGTCAACAAATGAGGAAGGTTTGCATATTGAATTTCTCAAGCCATATATTGTTGATATTTTTAATCTTATTGTATGTTTGGGATTACACCTTCCTTAGTTTCTACATTTCATCCACCCCATCTTCAAATTAGGGAACATATAGGATTTGAAAAAATATGAGATTAAAATGATTTAGCACTCTTTTGTTAAGCTTTATCTTATGACTTTGAATATGTGGCTTTTAAAGCACTTGGAGAATAACAAAATTGTTCCAAGGGACAAGCAAGCTTTAGTAGACTATTAAACCATTGACCTGATTTACACACTCTTTGTTATAACTGAGGTGGTTAGGCAACATTTATCCAAAGTCTTTGTTGCTTTGTGAATTTCTAAAAGGCTTTTAATTCTCTTTCAAGGGATTTATTTTTTCATATGATTTGTGATATTTGTTATCTTTGATTCTCATAGATGAACTATCAAGCTATGTGATATGGTTATTGGTTTGCTTTGCACATTACAAACACTTTTTTGACTTCTTTAGGAGCATCATAGAGGTTAAGCAAGAATGCCTCCTCTTGTTAACCTGGTTTGAGATTTGTATTAACTAGTGAGAGGCACACATATGGGGCACATGCATGTTGATGATAATTGACTTTTTCATCATGTTCCAATTTCTCTTTTCTTGTTTGGAAATGATGGATTCCTCTTGGCATTCACACTTGAGGGCCTAGAAAAGTAGCTTGATGTCCTCACCAGTGTTTGTGCCTTAGGAAGTTGGTGGTGAGCCTTAACAAGACTAAGGCTATGATTTTAATGCATCCAATAATTCCATGTCAAACTTCCATGTCTTCTTCAAAGTGAGTGAAATAGAGGTTATCACCACAATCTGTACTCTTTTCAAGGTCAAATTTATTAGTCCTGTATTTTGTTGCACAACTTTGACTTATTAAGGGTTATGTGTCTTTCCATTTTTGAGTGCAGCTATTCCATACAGATTCCAAAACATTTTTGCTAAGATGCATATCTTCCATATAACCATCACATTGAGTGTTTTCTATGGGGCTAATATTATGGGTCGTATGCTCTAGCTTGCTATTCATTTTTTGGGCCTATATAGAGGGTGTACAGTCTCTCATGTTATAGTGCATGATTCGTTACAAGTATGGTCTTGTAGGTCACTATAGGCCAATGTTCATGCCCATTGCTTATGCATTGAGAACATCTTTAGACTTGTCTTATTTCTACACAAGGCCATGGAAAATTCGACTATAGGATATGAGATATGCCTCTTCTTAGCTCTGTGCTCCTTGGAGGAGATTGCAACTATTGGCCTCTCACTAGAGGAGGTCGCAAACAAAAATGGAATCGCAAACACTACATAAGTTTTGAAATGGAAAGATGATTTAGAAAGATTTTGGGTGTTAATAGAGCACATTCATTAGTTGTGCGCCATGTAATAAACCATTTTTATTGATGGTTAGATGTTTAGTAAATAGGTTAACAACCATTTTAATTATTGGAGTAGCCAGGGTCTCTACCTACAATGTTAGGGTATAAATAAGAATAACATTTAGTGATAAGGGTATAAATAAGAATAACATTAGTGATTAAGGTTGTAAGGAAAAATAACATCTTAAAGACTTTTAGTTTATGACAGTTTTTAATATTAATTAAAGTGGTCATAATGAAGTAAATTAAAAAAAAATTAAACCCCAATTCAAGTAATGAGTTTGACTTTCTCAATTCTTTCAAAGTTGAATTTTTTTATTAAAACCAAAATTTTAATTTACAATATTATTTAAGTAAAATATTCATTAATTAATATATCTAAATAAAAAACTAATTAATTAATAAAATTTTCTTAAAATAATAAATAATCTCATCTCATTGTACAACTTTTATAGCTAAGGTGGGCAATTTTGGGATTTCCATTTTTGTTAAGGAATATCCCCATAATATTATGATTAGATAATAAGGATTATGATTAGATAATAAGGATTTAAGATGGTTGGTTTATAAGGTTAGTTACTAAGGTTTTAATTCAAAGAGTTTTTCTAATTAAATTAAGGTTGTGGGTGAATGATCTTTTATGATTGTAAAGTTATAATGCTAGTTATAAAGATTTTTAATTTAAAAATCTTGGTTAGTTAGGACGAGGATTTTGGTGAATGATTTTTTTGGGTAAGAATAGGTTTATTATAGTAATATATGATTTTAGTATTTGGTTAGTAACTTGAATGGTTGGAGTACCGTTTGTTTTCTTATTTATTTAGATTTAATTTCAATTTTGTAATAAGTTTCTAAATATAAATAATTTTTTATAACTAGATTGTAACCTATTAAATTTACCTTTTATATCATGTTATAAAGATAGCAAAAATGTTTGATTCTAAACCTTTCAAATTTGTGAAATTTTTTTGACATATTTTATTATAAAAATTGATTTTTTATTTTGCAACCACTAAGCTTCCCTATTGAATGACTTATTTGTAAAATTGAAAAACTATACCCGTTAAAAATGAAACTCAGAAAGGGATAATCTACTGTTGTGCACTTTACTTGGTAGTGTTGGTTTTTAATGTAACATATCATTCATTTTAACATCTCCGTTAAAAATTCATTTCCAGAACAATCAAAGTTCTAAAATTTTCCAGAACCATCAAAGTTCTAAAATTTAAATTTATGCAGGAGGTTATGAGGAAAAGATCTTAACCCGGGAAGACGTTTTGGAAGGGGTTTACCTCATGGAGTTCGGCCATAATGACTACATAAATTATGCTTTTCGAGACCCTAATTACAATGCAGACGCATTTGCACATCAGACTATTTCATATTTCAAGAAAGCTCTTCTGGTAAGGTCTCTTCAGGTCTCTTTTCATTTCTGCGTGTTTATGAACAAGTGCTGAGAATCAATTTTTGAACGATAACATGTTGTATATACGTTGTGGTTGTGACTGATTATATGCATCTATAGTATTCCAACAAAACTTGTCAAATGATTTCATATAAATTAGACAGAAATCTTTCTTTTCTTCGGTAAAAAGAAGGTTAAGATATACAAGGATAATGGGAAACAATCCATAATAACGAGAAACAATCTGTAAATTATTTTATTTTGTTTTCAAACGCTTATCGTATATGACATATATGTAAGTATGTAAACGACATTCTAGGTGTATCTTTAATAATTACTCAATGTCTAGATTACTTACCATTACTTAATTTAATAATTATTAATTTTAAATAATATTTAGATTGGAATGATTTTAAAGTACACTCTGGGAATGTTGTAAGTGATCTCATAGATTTCATTTTCCACCACAATCTCATACTTCATGGTTTTTGTCTTTTAAACATGGAATGTGGGAGAAGAATTATTTTAAAAGCATAATGTTATAAAAAAAAAAGTCATTGTATGAAGTTGCACAAATTCATTTTTCTTTTTATTCACAAAATCACGAATATATAGTCATTGCAAATTTGGTATTCAAAAACTCCATTTTTTTGAGCAAACATGAAGATGAGTTTAAGAGTTATAAGTTCACAAAATTTATTTCTGCCATTGCCTAGTCTAGTGTTAAAAGAGATGCCATGAATGGGGGAGAGATGTAAAATTCCTCCAACAAGGGGGGACCCTTGGGAGGCTCGATCAAAAAAAGACCATGGGAGATTTATTAATTTCTTCTTAAGAGGATTGCTTTGAGATGCGTTCTTCCATATATCAAGGAAAAACAAAGAGGATGGTTAGGCTTTGGATAGAAAATTCTAGTGGCATGGTATTCTTATTTTCAAAAAGCTTATAGTTTTGTGTTAGCCAAATTCCCCAAGCTATGGTTAGAGGGAGAGAGTATACCTCTTTTTGTCCTTTTGAACACATTAGTTCTTGAGGGCCTCTTCAATGGAGTTCCTTCCAACCATTGTTCAAACTAGTGAAACACTTTGTTTTTTGCTAGACTTGCAGAGTATAAACACAATTCATAATTAGGTGAGAGTTGGTCTCGCAGTCAGATTTGCAAAGATAACATTGGCTTGGTCCCTTGAAGATTATTTATTGAACGATGTCCCATGTTAAGGCTTGATTGTTTAACAATAACCACATAAATATTTTTTATTTGGACAAGCCATTTTAATTTACATAGAAGCATCAACCATTATAATTGTGGATTTTCATCACCCTCAATAACATGGGTTTCATATCATAGGCTGGGCTCATAATTACCTGTAGGATTCAGAGACCAAATGTGCTAATCTTCCTTGTTGTTCATATTTATTAAGAAAATTCATAGCTTTTGAGTGTAGTTGTCATGCCCCGAGAGAGTCCCTCAAGTTAAGGCGCATTAAGTCGTCTATATGTGCGACTACAACGTGGTTCATCGTAATGGATTGACCAACTTACAACTACGTACTCCTAGACTATGCCTCTAACACTTGCACTTCTTTCACGAGCTAGATGTATTATGTTTGCAAAATTAACATGCAATCTTAACTCAAGTACAATGCCCAAACACTTCCCTTCAATTCTACTTCACCATGCCTTAAACATCCATCCACTTAACACAAGTATGTTTCCCTCCACATATATATATGTTCTACAATGAAATGTTGCAATATTGTCATAATATTACATGTAAACATTCATGTAAAATGTAGAAATTAAATTCCCTACACCCTTAACCTAGTTTACGATTTTTCATGTGTTTGTTTAGGCCCAACCCACATGTTTTGACACGTAGATACAAATTTCAAAATGCATTTATTGCAAACATAAAGAGTGCTTCTACTCTTTTTCAGTTTCCTAACAACTGATAATTAATGCAAAAATAAATGCAAGCATTCAACACATGAGAGACACTAGTATTTGGTCAAGCTGACCCTGGAAAAATGCCACAGCGTCCTGGGGAAAACCAGCCTTCAAAGGAGGATTTTGTTGCTTGATGAATTATGAATAAGTACATACAAACACAATACTTATCTCCCTTTTTGTTGTAGTGTTAAATTATCACATTCTGGAAACTTGTGCCCATCGACAAATCAAATTTTACAAAATTTGTGCCAATAATTTTTAGCATTAAATTCTCTGCCCAACTCGTCGATTTTAGTGCCCAGAATATGCCTTGATTTCTTTGCTAAAATGATGATTGTACTACCTTGAAAATCATGCCAGAATGCAGTAGAACACCTCCTCGAAAATTGTGTTCCCTGTAGCAATTTTCCCAAAATTCATGCCTCAAATTTTGGGCCTAAACAACGTTATTTCCTCCCTCGCATTTCATGCCTCCTACCTCAAAATTCATGGTGAGTATTTTTTGGTGTTGCCTCAATTTTCATTTTGTTGTTTCCTTGAAACTCATGTCTCAGCTCCTTGATTTTTGTGTTGCCTCTCTCTCCTAGAAAATCATGTTGTTGTTTGTACAATCTCCTTGGAATTCAAGCTCCTTTCTCTCAGCTACAAATTCTCCTCTTCCTTGAAGTTTTCTCCTTAGCCTCTCTTCTCCTCATGCTCTCTCTCAAGTGTGAAGTGAAGAATGAGTTTCCCTTTTCCTCTTTTGTCTCATTGGAAAAGATTGAATCACTAAACCTAGGATCCAATGGTTGACATTTCATCCTCAAATCTCAAGATGTGTGGTTGAGATCATTTCTCCCAAATCACCCCCCTCATACACTGACCCCATCACTTAAAAAAGTATCCTAGTACCTTTTTCAAGTTGTGTACATTTTCTAATTGTTCTCATAAAGTGATTTTTGACCTCACTTTAATATTAGAAAAGAACAATTAGCACTCTTCACATAAAGTCACTTTATAAGGTACAAGTGATTTTAATATTAAAAAAAAGTACATGGTACAACACTTCTAAGTACCTTTTCCACCCATGACATCAATATAACTCATAAATGTAATTGAGACAAAAGTCATTAATGTGCTCACTAGGATAAAAGGGATAAAATCTTAGTAACACCTCTCCTTGGTACTATTTTCAACACTCCTTGTTACCAAGGAAGGTGTTGCTTATCACTCCCATCCTGTCTCTAAAAAACACATGCTTTCCCCTTGAAAATGATTTGTTGAGAATGGATACTACTTGTTCATCAATGGGTATATACTCAAGATTCATTGCCTCTTGCTGAACCCAGTCTCTGATGAAGTGGTATCTGATCTCTATATGTTTTGACCAGTCATGAAATACTAGATTCTCAGAGAATTTAATACAACTCTGATTATCACAATAAATTGTAGTTGGTCATCTGACCAAATAAACCAAAAAACATCTTGCAAAGCCACAATGCCTCGCACATTTCCTAACTAGCTTCCATATACTCTGCCTCTACGTTGTTCAATGCCATTGACCTCTGTTTCTTACTAAACCATGATACAACGTCTAAGCCCAACGAGAAACAACATTCAAAAGTACTCTTTCGGTCACTGACACTGCCAACCCAATCTGAGTTTGTGGAACCAATCAATCTAACTCCATCACATCATACATAGTCCAAACCATAATCCATTGTGCCATGTAAGCAAGGAAAATTTTAGGGGCTAATTCTCATAGATGGGCTAATTTTCCATGATTTTTCCGAATTTTGTTCTACTAATTTCCAGTTTTTCTAAAAGGATTTGCTTAAATTTTGAAGTACAAAAATATTTTACCTTTGAAATCGCAAACATTTTATAGAGACTATATATAAAAACATTAAAATATTGAACATTTTTACAACAATATAAACAAACAATTCACATTTTGTTTATTAGGGACTAGTGAGATTCACCAAGGTTTGTAAACTTTAAGATAAATTTCCATTCTTAAAATTTTCCCTACCTATAGGTACCTCAACACATGTTTTTCAGCCACCTAGTGTACTCTCCATGGCTCGATCATAAACAGACTCAATGTGTTGACTGCAAAACAAATATCTGGTCTAGTGTTGACTAGATACACCAATGTTGATCAACTTTCGATACAAATTGGGGTTCACCAACTCAGAATCTGAACCATGCAACTTCTTCTAGTGGGTGATCATAGGAGTAGCCATATGCCTACAACCATCCATACAAAATATCCTCAAGATATCACCTGCATACCTGCCCTGGCCCACGAAACTATGCCTATCCTCCTATGGAACCTCCAACCCTAGATGATCCAAAAATGGATCCTGGATAAACCTCTAAGTCTAAAAGACTTCACGAAAGAGGTAAAAGGTGCCAAATGGCACAAATCATTTTTCAATTAGAGGAAAACAAAAGTCACAAGTTGCTCTTAGAAATTGTCTCATTGTAGAGATCTCCTCATTTTGAATCCAACACAACTTGAATGGGCGAAAACGGACTCCGGATGAAGTAGTTATTGTAAAATGAAAATTGCCCAATGTCCTTATGAAAGGAGGTAATTTCACTAAATTCTGAACTATATCAAAATTTTGATTTTAGTATAGGCTCATAGGCCAATCCACAACTGACACGTGGAAGATTGGGATTGGGCCACGTGGCCTTGTTTGATTGGGCTAAGAGAAAATATTGCATCGCAAGTATTTATAAGGAAAGGACCTTAGGCCATCAACGATTGTAATAAGCAATTGCCACTTTATCACATCGCAGAGATTCAAGAGGACTTAACAAAGGTCGAGGCCAATGCAACATGCGACTGTGATCGCCAATATTGGCGGATCACTGTTGGCGATCCCAAAGGAGACGGACCCCGGGCCATGCGACTTGCGACTGCGATCGGAACCAGACCCGAAAGGGTTCCGAAACATAAATACATAACATTTCACATCCGGACCAAAGCCATTTCCACAGGTTGTTGCGATATTTCCCATGTTTTAATATATTTACAAAATGCAAAGGGGCAGACCCGATAGCAACCTACGGGCAGACTTGATAGGAAAATAAAGCACATCTATGAATGTTTTAAGTCCGGTGAACGGTGCCTTATGCAGATTTACCCATGTTTTACAGCGTTCTCTGTGTAAACAAAGAACTATTGTTTCAGAAGAATTTAAAGCGCTGATTGCCCTTTCGCTACCAAATATGTGACATTCTTACCTGAAAGCGTTCGCAAATGATTGTTAAACGCTCAGAAGGGGACTTGAGCGAACAAAGGCCGGGGAGTCGAAGAGCTAAAGGGGAAAACAAACTGACCCATGCCGATTGATTAAAAGAAAAAAAAATCCACAGAATGGGAGGAAAAGGCTAGAAGGCCGCGCTAAGAGAGAACAGAAGCAAAAAGAGAGGCTTGGAATTTGCTAGGAGGGCAGTCCATAGCGTGAAGTGAATGCGTGAGTAGAGTTGGAGCACTGAGGAACCCATTGGGAGGCTCGGTGTGCCAGAGTGCTTAATAGAGCGAAACCACTAGAGGTTGGAGGCAACGCATGAATACTTCAGTGAAGCATCAGACAACAAAGAGACCGAATGCTAGAGCTGTTGCTAGTGTTGTCTGAGTTGAAAACACAAGAAGGATTCCAGAGACAGTAAACAATTCTGAGGGAATCAGAGAAGCCAGAAGCTTAAAGGAGCTCAGAGCACTAACTGAAAGTAGTCCAGAGAAGCCTAGAACTATTTGCAACTAAAGGACAGCCAGGGGTAAGATGGTATTTTGAGCCCATTGGTTCATTTGTAAACCATATGGAGTTGAGTCAAGGACTTGTAAAAAGAATTCAGCCATAATACCAAAGAGCCTAATCGAGTTGATTAGAGCTCAAGGAGACGTAGCCCAAGATATCAGGGTGAACTCGATATTACATTGTTGTCTTATGTGTATTGTTTACTGCTGCCTTATTCACTGTTATATGCATTTATGTATATGTTCAAGCACATTTAAATACCAGCATATACAGTAGATTTTAAAGCACATAATAGCCAACAACAAAAGCAAGCATAGGCCTATACTTTAAAGCATTTCTTAATTCCGCATTGGTTAATCAAATAGACTTGGGAAAATTCAAGCTTTGCGGAGTGGGAGAGGTTCTTGTAAGTTAGACAAGAAGCCTAAGAGCCCCATTTCTAGATTAGGTGGTATTAGAGCCAAGTTTGATTAACCACACCTTTAGGAAGGTTATATCAAAATGCTTGATTGACAAAGCAAAGACTGCTTGTCTGAAAGGTGTTTGAACAACAAAACGCTGATTATATGCTTGTTCTGCAGACTGACTATTTCTGAGTTTGCAGAGGTAAAGGGGAAGCTATTGATAGCTCAATCCAGGAAGAACAAGAAGGAGAAGGGCTGGAGGCATTATTATATCCCAAAGGACCTCAAGATAATCCAAAGCACAAAAGATTTGTTGCAAGAGGTTGCTTAAATAAGCTCTTTATTTATCTTGTTGAAGTTTTTTTTTGTTCATTGGCATAATGGCAACTTCTTCAAGTGTATCCTCAAATTCCTTCTCCATCACAAGACTCTTTGATGAAGACATGAAGCAATAATTGTCCACCATGATGGATATGGTGAGAGAAATGTATGAGGATGGAAGGAAGAGCAACATGCTTAGAAAGCAGTGGAATTCCATGAAGGAAGAGAAGCAGTTGCTTGCTGACAAATTGCAGGAAATGGAGAGGCAACTTCATATTGTAAATATGAATCTGAAAAGGATGCATGAGTTGGAGTCCCAACTCTCTGTTGCCCAAGAAGCCTTAGTCAAGTACCAGCTTGAAGAAGAGGTAAGCCATTCCAGTTTGACTTCAAATTCTTCTGAGAATGCTTGTATTGGTTCTTTTGAGAAACATACTAAAGGCATAGGTTCCAAGCTAATGTCCAAGATGGGCTATGAACGAAAGGGCTTGGGAAAGCATGCACAAGGTATCATTGGACCAATAATGATTGAGAAAATGCTTAAGTATTTGGGTCTTGGCTATGGACAGTCTTATGGAGAGAGTTCCAAAGCTGCCATGAAGGCCATTGAAACCATTCCAAGGAGTTTCATTGTAAGTCCTCTATCCCAAGAGTGTGAAGATTGTGTTCAGGAGGAATGCAATGGCTTGAAACATCATTTGCAGGGTGTACATGTTCAGAAGCACACCCTTGAACTAGAGAGTTGTGGAAACTCTAACAACCTTGAAGAAATTGATGGGATTCCAAAGGGAGCCACTTCTTCATTTGCTTCACCTCCTTATGAAGACAATAAAGGTGAAAGAGGCAGATATAAATTTGGTTCTAACCATAGTCCTTTTGATTTTGCAAAGCATGATAAATTTGCACATAGATATGGGAAAAGAATTGCATGTTCCTTTTGTGGTTTGGATAACCATTTGTTTCTATATGTTGGAAGAGAATGGCCACATACAGGAAACTTTTGAAGGAAAAGAAGCAAGCAGCCAAAGGTCCATTGGACAAGGCAAATCATGCTGTCAAAAGGATGCATATGTGTTGCACTTACTACCATAAGCAAGGGCATCTTGAGAGGTGTTGGACTCTGAATTCGACAATGCTTCCACTAAAGTTGAGGGAGAAGGTGGAAAGAGAAGATGGCAGAAATGGAAAGGAAGATTCCATGACTGATGTGTCTCAGAATGATTCACATATTGATGCTGATGTGCAGACAAAGGAAGGACATTTGAAATGGATTGGTAAGAAATGGTTAGAGTTCTAATCCAATTAAAGGTTGCATGTCTATTGATGCATCTGTTTGCATTTCTTTGTTAATGGAATGCAAGTTGCAGGATTTTACCAAGAAGGTGAATAGAAAAAGTTGAGTAGGAGGCTCACTTTGTTGTTGAAACATTATGTTCATTTCAGCTTCGAAAGTACAATTTACTTAAGTGAAAATTGAAGGATGAAATGCATACATGAGCATGAGATGCATGAACACACGGATGTTGAGGCTTTCCTTGTATTTGGACATGTATGTGTGATTAACTTGCAGGGTTGATTGCTTTTGACATGCATATGATGTTGACTTGAGAGAAGTGAACTTGGTCTCCAAATGGAGATAGTGATGAAGTATTTCATCTTTTTGGAAAAGAGTCCTAATGATATTTTTCTACATGCTTGATTTGAAGGGTCATTGTTTAAAGGCATTTTTTGTGGGTTGGTTATCTAGTCCATCATTTGTATGCAGATGTAAGACATGATGGTGTTCAAAAGATGTGAAATCTATATCTTTTGTTGAAGCAGAGTTTAGGCCATCCAATTGTTGTCTGTATGCCTGTTGTTGTTGTTGGTAGCTTGTCAAACCGGTGCAAATGAAATTTTTGTGGAGCGGATGTACTTCACATTTGTTTGAGCCACCTTGGATCAATGGTCAAGGCAAAGAAGCTCAAACCACCTTCTATGACCAGTACAATAGAAGTTCTGCAGGAAGGCAAGGAGGAAGACAATTCTTCTCAAGAAGACCAACCCATCCAGAGAAGGGAAGTGGTCAGAAACTTTGGTTCAGAGGCACTATGCAAAGGCAAGTGTAGGGAGGCTGAAAGAAGAGGATGAGTCACTCTCATTTACTGTTCAGATCAGTATATCAGTCTTTTAGATACCAAAAGTTCTTTTAGTGGGAAGGCGTGATCCAAAAATGGATCCTGGATAAACCTCTAAGTCTAAAAGACTTCACGCAAGAGGTAAAAGGTGCCAAATGGCACAAATCCTTTGTAAATTAGAGGAAAATGAAAGTCATAGGCTGCTCTCAGAAATAGTCTCATTGCAGAGATCTCCTCATTCTGAATCCAACGCAACTTGAATGGGTGAAAACGGACTCCGGATAAAGGAGTTATTGTAAAATGAAAATTCCCCAATGTCCTTGGGAAAGGAGACAATTTTATTAAATTCTGAACTATATCGAAAATTTTGATTTTAGTATAGGCTCACGGGCCAATCTACAGCTGACACGTGGCAGGTCGGGATTCGTCCACATGGCCTTGTTTGATTTTGCTAAGAGAAAATATCGCATCGCAAGTATCTATAAGGGAAGGACCTTGGGCTGTCAGCAATTGCTGCTTTATCGCATTGCACAGATTCAAGAGGACTTAACAAAGGCCAAGGTAATGCGACTTGCGACTGCGATCGGAACCGGACCCAAAAGGGTTCCGAAACATAAATACATAATATTTCACATTCGGATGAAAGCCATTTCCACGGGATTTTGCGATATTTGCCATGTTTTAATATATTTACAAAATACAAAAGGGTAGGCCTTAGAGCCATTATGACTTACGATAGTAACCTATGGGTGGACCTGATAGGAAAATAAAGCACAACTATGAATGTTTTAAGTCCGATGAACAGTGTCTTATGCGGATTTTCCCATGTTTTACAGCATTCTCTGTGTAAATAGAGAACGACTGTTTCTGAAGAATTTAAAGCGCTGATTGCCCTTCCGTTACCAAATAGTTGGCATTCTTACCTAAAATCATTAGCAAATGATTTTTAAATGATCAGAAGGGGACTTGAGTGAAAAAAGGCTGGAAAGTCGAAGAGCTAAAGGGGGAAACAAACCGACCCATGCCGATGGATTAAAAGAAAAAAAGCCACAAAATGGGAGGAAAAGGCAAGAAGGTCATGCTAAGAGAGAACAAAAGAAAAAAGAGAGGTTTGGAATTTTCCAGGAGGGCAGTCCACAGCATGAAGTGAATGCGTGAGCAGAGTTGGAGTGCTGAGGAACCCGTTGGGAGGCTCGGTGTGGTAGAGCGCTTAATAGAGCGAAGCCACCAGAGGTTGGAGGTAGTGCATGAATACTTCAGTGAAGCATCAGACAACAAAGAGACCGAATGCTCAAGCTGTTGCTGGTGTTGTCTGAGTTGAAAACATAAGAAGGATTCCAGAGACAGTAAACAATTCTGAGGGAATTAGAGAAGTCAGAAGCTCAAAGGAGCTCAGAGCACTAACTGAAAGAATTAGTTCAGAGAAGCCTAGAACTGTTTGCAGCTAAAGGACAACCAGGGATAAGATGGTATTCTGAGCCCATTGGTTCATTTGTAAATCATATGGAGTTGAGTCAAGGACTTGTAAAAAGAATTCAGCCATAATCCCAAAGAGCCTAATCTAGTTGATTAGAGCTCAAGGAGACGTAGCCTAAGATATCAGGGTGAACTCCATATTACATTGTTATCTTATGTGTATTGTTTACTGCTGCCTTATTCAATGTTATATGCATTTATGTATATGTTTAAGCACATTTAAATACCAGCATACACAACAGATTTTAAAGCACATAACAGCCAACAATAAAAACAAGCATATGCCTATACTTTAAAGCATTTCTTAATTCCGCATTGGTTAATCAAATAGACCTGGGAAAATTCAAGCTTTGGGCAGTGGGAGAGGTTCTTGTAAGCTAGACAAGAAGCCTAAGAGCCCCATTTCCAGATCACTAGAAAATAATGCATCATCCCCATATCAATCATATTAAACTTTGAAGCAAGATCTCTCTTGCAGTGCTGGATGAGTCTGTCCTCCCCTGTAAAAAATGAGTCATCCACATACAAAACCAAAATGAGTGGATCGTCACCTACGAAGATAAAGTATAGGTTTGGATCTACATCACTCTTATGGAAACCCATCTGCTGCAAGTAGGCATCTATCCTCTTGTACCATGTCGTCGGTGCATGCCTCAGTCCATACAAGGATTTGTTTAGCCCACACACATGAGACTACCTCCCACGCAACTCAAATCCCTCAGACTGCTCAATGTACACCTCCTCATTTATAACACCATTGAGAAAGGCGGTCTTCACATCCATCTAGTGAATCCTACATCCCATCTCAACTGTTATAGATATCATTGCTCTAATGTAATTATAACAAGCAACTAGTGCAAAGGCCTCCTCATAGTCAACTCCCTCTACCTATGAAAACCCCCGCGCCACAAACCGAGCTTTGAACGTCTCCATGCTACCATACGCAACATGTTTGATCTTGTAGAGACACCTGGAAATCACCACTAAATTCCCATCAACATGTGGCAGTACCTCCTAGACATCATTATTCATGATAGAGGCCTACTCCTCCACCATGACATCCCTCCAAATCTGCTAACTGGCAACCTCTTCAAAACTAGCTGGCTCTGTCTCCACAACGTCTGCCACAAAGCCAACCAACCTCTCTGGTAGTCTGCTCTCCCTCATTGACCACTTGGGTCTCCCCACTACCTCCTAAGCCTCAATCAAGGTATCCCGAACCCATCTTGGCTTCTTCCCTTTAGTAATCTCTTGTGGTGGTATGGGAAAATCCTCTCCGAAATAACCAATGGAGATCCTAAACTCTGAGATATTGTACCTGATGAACCTACACTAGGTGATCCTGTACGAGGGAAAGTTGCATTATGTGAACTTGTCACCCCTGAAGAAGGTGAACCTCCTAATCTTGATGCACCATTTGATGCTCCTAAAACCTGTAGTGTGGCCCCCTGTTTAGGAGCCTTCTTCTCCACTTGATCCACCTCCTTAGACCTCCTCAAATCCTTCTCCTCCTCAAATGTCACATCTTGCCTCATTACAATATTCCTTTTTGTAGAAAGGTAGATATGGTAGGTTCTGTTGGTCTCACTATAACCCACTAGGATACCCCTCTCATTAATGGGTTCCAACTTCGTCCTCTTCTCCTTAGGGACGTGTAAATATGTAAAGCACCCAAATATCCTAATGTGCCCCATGTCCGAATTCTTACCAGTAAACACCTCCATAGCAGTCTTGCTCCCCAACACTCTATGTGGGCTCCTGTTCTGCAAATATACAATAATGTTACATGCCTCAACCCACAAGAAGAAAGGTAAACTCTAATCATGCAACATCGCTCTAGTTTCACCCACAATGGTCTTTTTCTTCCCCTCTACCACCCCGTTCTGCTAAGGGTTATAAGACATAATGAGCTCCCTCTTGATGCCAACACTCACACAAAAATCATTCATCTTTGTGGAAGTATACTCACCCCCATTGTCTGATCTCAAGACCCCGATTTTCTTCGCTGTTTGGTTCTCCACAATAGCCTTAAAATCTTGGAATATATAGAAGACCTCATCCTTGGTCTTCAGGAAGTAAATCTAAGTCTTCCTGGAGTGGTTCTCAATGAAGGTCACATAATACTCATATCCACCCAATGAAACATGGGACATAGGACAACATATACCAAAATGAATCAAACCAAGGATACTTGCAGTTCTATTGTCACTGCTCAAGAAAGGTGTCTTGGTGTACTTTCCCAAAGAACACCCCCTGCACACATCATGATGCTCTGTGTTGAAGTCAGGAAAACTTGTAACCATCTCCCTCAACATCCTGAAAGGTCCATGGTTCAAGTGGACCATCCTCTTGTGCCATAGCTCACATAACTCACTGCTACTAGTCTTCACCACCATAACTCTGAGACGCTAAAACATAAGTCTGTATAGTATCCCACTACGAGCTCCAATATTGGATCCTCTGAGATATATCAA
>APFE031534037.1:0-11212 GCA_000404065.3 Pinus taeda | reverse complement strand
GAAGTTTTCAATACCTTGAGTCTTCTTTGGGTTATATGAATGGAGGGCCCCTGTTCATGTTATCCTTGTATAGTATTTTATGTTCAGCATTTCCTTATTTCCATTTAGCATTTCCTTTTCTTGACATATGTACAGCGTAGTTTAGTTTCATGTTATTTCATTTCCAGCCTTTATTTTAAGCTGATTTGCATTGTTCTTTTGTAGGTTTTTAACCTAGGATTGCTTGTGTGTTATGTATTTGCTTTATATCTAGTGGTAGTTTCAGTTGACAGATTCAAAGTTGCTGCCTTTACTTTATTTTCATAGCTGATTTTTAGTTTTATTTCTCAAATCTGTCTGCTAAAATATGAATGGTCTCTTTATTATAAATTGTCTATCTTTTAGAGATCAGAATACTAATAACTTGCAGCCGACTTTGGGTACTTTTTAGACTAATCTTTAACTACTTTCTAATCGTGCTTTACACTGTACTTTTTAGACTAATCTTTAACTACTTTCTTTCAGAAGTGTCCTGATGATGGACCCCCGTTGGGGTTCGAAACGTCGACAGACTGAACTGGAAACTGTGGATAATCCGGAACATGAAGCTACATTATAACTAGTCTTTAAAGTAGATTTTTCTCATTTTTTATCATTTCTTAGACTTATCTTTAGCTACTTCCTAATCGTGTCTTACACAGTACTATGTGTTAGAGGTAGAGAGTTAGGAAGAGATAAACATTATCATTGGTCTTTTAAGTGATTTTCTTACCTTTTATTTGCAGTAGCATGAATGGTGTCTAATGCCATTAGAAAGTGGTTCTTTGCTTTCAGTTCATTTTAATTCATTTATTTCCTTCAAGTTTCCCTTTTCAGCAAGTAGTTAGAAACCACTAATCACACACCTTCACTCATCTAGAATTCACCTTACACACACCATCACTCATCTGTTTATAAATACATCACCCATCTTAGGAAGATAAATTAACCACAAACAACAACCCAAACGACAAAAAGCTTTAAGAGGTTGCTTAAGTACATATAGTACACCTTCACTTCATCAGCTTACGAGCCCTGGCTTGACAATTAATGACATCAATTTAGGAACACTAAATTGACTAAACAAGTGTCATATGTGATTTTAATATAGAGTTGATATGAAATTGTTTAATATAGAGTTGATGTATTGTGTGATATGTGATTCGGTAAGTGCTTAACATGGAGTTGACATGTGTTATTTAAAAAAAAATATTTTTAAAAAATAATGTCAATTATAATAAAAATATAATTGAATATATCATTTTTTATAGTTAGTTAAAATCATATAACATTAATAATATTATTCTTATTTTTACTAACTAGATTTAATTATTATTTATACCTAGTAACGAAGAAGTAAGAAAGAGATATTAGTAAAAATTATTTTCACGTTTCCTCTAATTATCACAAATAAAATTATGTAAGTTGTTTATTTTATATTCAACTCTAAGGAACTAAGGGTAATTAAATTAAATAATAATTAAAAATAAAATTAAATACTTATATTTATCTTATAAATATTTCAAGATTAATCAAAAATTTTAAAATATCATGTTATTAACATATTTCAATATTATATTTAATATAGAGTAAAAAATTTGTTTCTTTCCTACCCGGAGGAGATGTGTAATCCATTCAATTTTTAATATAAAATTGGTATATAAGATTCAAAAATTATTATGAATAATAAAAATAATTCAAAATAAGTCATAAATAAAATATTTAACTATACAAGGTTAAATAATATTGACATGTATTTGTCATGTCTCTCGAACAAAATCAATTAAGGATGAGCCTCATGGAGGTTGTTGCAATCAACTTAGTGTTGATGTGGCCTAGGGAATATATAATCCCCATATTTAAAAATATTTATAAAAAATCAATATTATAAATAATATAGTTTATAAATATAACATACCCAATCACTCTTTTTTACCTAATAAACATTTACCATTCACAACTATCTCAAGGGAGCATAATCAAACTTTGATATACTATATACTAGCATTTGCACCACATGTTGCAAAGGAAAGGCCGTCAAGCGATGACATAAGAAACATTAGCATAGAAGAAAGAAGTCAAAATTTTATGCAATTTTGTTTCTTTATTGGTGTTTCTTTTTTTATCATGTGTTATGTTTGAGGGAAAATCCAACCACAATATGTTCAAAGTGAAGGATTTATGAAAATTCGCTTCATTAAGATTCTAGAACCTTTATAAGTAAATGATTTAAATCAAACATTTCATAACAAAGTAATCTCATATCATCTTAATTCATAATGCAATGGATAATAGTTTTTGTTCATTAGAAATTGGCCTAAATTTACAAGGAAAACTTAATAGAAAGACTTTAGTAATAAGGGGAACATTAATAAACTCCCTCATCATTTGTTATATGATGTTGAGTTAGATTTTGGTATCTGGATCATTCTCCCTTTTTCCAGTAAGTCATTGGTCCTTGTGAGATATTTGGGCATTGCGATATCTTTGACCAATCAAAGATCAAATTCAGTTAAAAAAATTGAAGGAAATAAATTTTATGATTATGAAATTGGTTGTCCAAACATATAATTCTGACCGCTTTTCAATTATTCATTTCTATTTTAATAATATATTAATATTATATATTATGTTGTGTGTGTGTGTGATGTGGTGTGTTTTTTCAATTTATTCATATACACCAAGCCATTTTCAATAAGAATAATTCCAATACCCTGCAAAAACTAAAACAATGAACTCAGATTTCTATGTTTCAATGCAATAACATAACAGCTTTTAAACAAAAATGTTATTCAATAATTTATAAAGAAATAAGGTTATGTGTTTGCAACGGATCGTGCTCACCAACATGAGTCCTGCCACATACAGTTCGCAATGGACAACTTCATAATTACATATGTTACAACTTTGAGGTACATCACCTTCAAAAAGATAAGGTGAAGAGGATTTACTCCAGGATAGTGTGTAGAAATAAAAAGCCATATTTGAAAATTTAAGATTTCTATTGAATAGAACTAGTCATTCCCTACTGAGAGGAACCTCGATCCACTTTGATCAAATGTAGTTGGACGAAAGTTGTGTTGATCTACATTTTGTTGTAACTCACACATTCTATAGAAGAGTTTCAACTTGAAGAATTGTTGAGTGCCAAGAAGGCTTTAGAATTCAAATATGCGGAAGTGCCAGAAATCGAAATGTTTGAATCAGCTGACCAAATTTACAACAAGTAAATTGCTTTTTTTTTGTAGTACACATCTAAGCTCACACAATCGAATACAAAATGTGAATGCCCATTCTTCTAGGAAGTATAGTACAAGATTTAAACCTTAATGTTCAGGGTTGAAAAATATTTATTTGTTTGCAGTAATTGTGTCTACCCAGTCAATGACAATGTTCAATGAACAACTTATCTTTAATGTGCAATATAAATGAATTTCATTTTACCCATTAGTTTAATTTTCTAACCCCAAAATCCTACGTCGGACGCTCTGGTTCTAACTTTAATGGTAGATATTAACTAAAGTAATTCTTGATTCTTTGTTGTAGTTATTGAAGAAAGTAAATTTTTTTTTCTCATTACAGCTTGTTACAGTGCTTCCCAAAAGTATAGTAAATCCCCATTTCAAATAATCTCCACTCTGAGTTCCCGCATAACATCATCATCATGTTTATAGTCTTTTTTTATTTTAACCAACCCATCCATCAATCCAATCTTATATCAAAGTATTTAGTTAGATATAATAGAAATTTAAGAAATTAGCTTTCCTGTGATAAATCAACCAAAAATAGGCAAATTCCCTATAAATTATACAGAAATATTAAACATCTTACTCACCTACAAAATTCCCATTCAAAAACACATGAAGTGTATGTCCTTGACTATCCAGATGCAAGATTGGTTGGCTTCCACTCTTAAAAAAGGGTTCATCTTCAGGGATATTGACACTATATTGATAAAATATGGAATCAAAATCCTAACAAATTTGAGAATTAGTATTCTAATCGTCTCAATTATAGATTATCACAAGTTCTCAATACGTGATTGTAGCACAGATAATCCCTTTTCTCTAAAACTATGCTTAGCTATTCTAACAAGCCCCGGGCAAAGAATTTATCTTGTCCCCATATTCCAACATCTTCTTTGTGCCATGACAAGTATACAGATAATTATCCTATATATCCACTTGATGTTGCAACAAGATGAAGGAACTCCATGCTGACCTGCTCCATTCCCAATAGGGAAGTCTGTATACTAACCTGTAACATTATATACACATCTGATTAGAGCTCCTCCTATATAACCCTACAACTTTTATTATCACCTCAGCTATTCTGATGACAATCAATATACAATATTGCTAAAATTTGCAGTGTTATAGATCACATTTTTGTAATCTGGCAAGACACTGACAGACCAAGCAGGTAGATTATAAGATGCTCCATTGAATTGCACAATCACATCCTACTTCTTGTGGACGTTGCTGAGAAAGGAAATACATACACCAAAATTATTTGTAGAATATATTGTTTTGATTGAAAATTTTAAAGTTTCTGAAATAGAAATGGATTATGATTCTACAGGTTATTAGAAAATTTAATATAATCTTTCTATTTACCTATTTGAATACCACATTTACTAGTGAACAGTTTCAAATTCTACCAATACCTTAACATGAAATTTTCCTCCAAGAGCATAAAAAAGATTGTATCATAATTGAACCTTTCTAATCCTGAAAATGCCTCCAAGAACAGTAAAAATATTGTACCAGAATTGAGCCGTGCTCATCTTGAAAAACCTCAAGGGAATTGAACCTTGCAAACCTTGAAAAACTCAGGTCAAGAAGAAAATTCACAAACCCTATTATTTTCCAAAAATTATTATGGCATCTATGAGGTTGATTGTTGTTTTCTCTTTAATGATTTATCTCATGGCAATTGTTGAGCCTTCATGACACATGGGAAGCATACCGAGGTGAGGGAACTAGGTCATAAAATCTGATTTTCAATGCACAGAGGTCCACACTATTTCAGTTGTGGACTTTTCTGAAGGCATATTTGGGAAATAATTCTCACACTGATTTTAACGTCAAGGGAATCTTCTTTGAATGGTCTTGTACAATTTATCGAGGAACCATCGTCGTTGCCGAGGTATGATACTTTGTTTTGTCTAGTTCACATATATATGAAAACACAAACATAAAAAATAATTCTCATGAATAAATTGTGTTTAGATGAGGCGTAAATACATGGTACACTAGAATTCTTTGTAGAATATATTGTTGCTTAGATATTCAGCATAAGTTTGATGCCTACCATATGACTGATTATTTTCCATCTCAACGGCTTTTAAAATGACACTCCCTTGCAAGAAATAAACATTCTTTTGCAATTTAATAATGTATTAATGTTGTTACAGAAAAATATTCAATTGAATGACTAACCTCAAGGCCTTGGCCTAGTGAAATGGTATTCGTGTCTCCATAGAGTAGAGTAGCTTCACATAGCTTTATCGCTTTGTGCAACTCTTTCAAATGCCCCCACTTCGGTTGCCTAATATTTCTTGTAGGGATTACAAAGTATCACAATTATACAGAGGTATATGTTTTATTTGTTTTTAGTTTCGAGAATGGTATCTATAGATTACTTTTAGCTAAGTTGTAAGGCTATGATGGGCACATCTACAGTAAAGTCACTCAACATTTACACTCAGCATCATCTAACTTAATAGAAGACCAATCACTTTACTACTTGGGATAGACCAAAATCCAATTGGGACAAAGTACAAAAAATTAAGCAAATATGGAACACAGTACCAAAATTTCCAAATATGGACTTATAATGGTTCCTAGCTTTTCTTATTGTGAAAGGATAATTGAATCAGACTAAGTTTTCAGTGCTATACAATCATGTTGCATATAGTCCTCCTCCTTCCCCCTGCCCCAAAAAAAATAGCACCCACACAGTTGCAGATATCCAAGCCTTTTTAAGTCAAAGCTTATGCAAAAATCTCTCATCAAATTTACAATACTTTGGATGACTATTTGAATTTTAAATCTGCTATACTTCAGATTGTAGCAAAGACTTCTCATATCAAACTATATCGTCCACACCCAATTGGATGCATCAATGAAAACCACATTCACTAATGTCCTCATAGATGACATCACACATTCCTATGGATGTTGATGCAGCACATACACCAGAATTCTTTGTAGAATATATTGTTGCTTACATATTCAACATAAGTTTGATGCCTACCAGTTAGTGATTAGTTTCCATCTCAACAACTTTTAAAATGAAACTACCTTGCAAGAAATAAATGTTTATTTGCAATGTAATAATATAATAAATATTTAGGTTTCAGTCACTTTCTTGAATATAATTGACTGGAAACACTCCTCGTGATCCTTAACTTCAATCCAACTACATGTGGGTTCCTTCCTCAGGGACGTGTTTTTCATTGTTCTCCTTGTTGTTGTTGCATCATTCCATTTTCCATCCACAACATAAGCATTTTAAAGCAGAAAATATGTTGGTCCATCTTGTGGCACCAAATCAAGAATGGATTTTGTATATGCTTTCCATGTTTTACATCACCTTGGACTCTACAAGTAGGAAGCAGGATTCATCCCCAAAGTACAATACTGAAATGATATTTTATTGATAAGATCCATTGCCTCTTCCAACTATCTAGCATGACCAAGGATATTCACCATATAGACATAGTGGTGTGATACTATAATATCTACTTGTAAAATTGAAGTAATGACAACCTTCATCAACTAGCCATACATGAATTTGTTTGCTTAATCTTGCAATTAGTTGCTTCATAGATTCCAAGTGCAGATTTAAATTCTTCAACATCTTTCACTCTAGAATATGGAACTTCCTTCTATGAAAAGGAACCATAACCTACCCACAGTTGCATGAGTATCCAAGCTACTCCTCTATGAGCTAATGGTCTAGTAAACATGTCTATCAAGCATTCACCCTTTACCAACCCTAACATTTAATTAGCATTTTCACTGTCAAAAATGTTTTCTTTATCACCAATTTTTTTTCCCCTTCCTTCTTTCTAACGGCCATGGCTATGAAAAAGGATTAAAAATAGTAGAGAAAAAGAGTGAAACTAGGGGAAGAGAAAAAAACAAAGGGGTCCATCTCAACATCTTTTAAAATGACACTCCCTTGCAAGAAATAAATGTTTATTTGCAATGTAATAATGTATTAATATTGTTACAGAAAAAATATTCAATTGAATGTCCAACCTCAAGGCCTTGACCTAGTGAAATGGTATTCACATCTCCACAAAGTAGAGCAGCTTCACATGGTTTTATCACTTTGTGCAAATCTTTCAGATACCCCCACCTCAGTTGCCTTATATTGCCTGTAAGGATTACATAGTACCACAATTATACAAAGGTATATATTTTATTTGTTTTTAGTTTGGAGAATTATTTTTATAGATTATTTTTAGCTAAGCTACAAGGCTGTGAGGGGCACATCTATAGTCAATGTCACTCAGAATCTACACTCAACATCATCTAAGTTAATAGAAGACCAATCACTTTACTACTTGGGCTAAATTTTCTCATTGTGAAAGGATAACTGAACCAGACTAATTTTTTAGTGATATACAATCATGGTGCATATAATCCCCCTCCTTCCCCCTGCCCAAACAATTAGCATCCACATAGTTTCAGTGCAAACATCCAAGCCTTTTTCAGTCAAAACTTATGCAAGAATCTCTGATCAAATTTAGAATACTTTGGATGGCTATTTGAATTCTAAATATGCTATACTTTAGATTGTATCAGAGGATTCTCATAGCAAACTATATCATCCATGCCCAATTGGATGCATCAACGAAAACCAAATTCACTAAAGTCCTCATAGATGAAATCACACATTCCTGTGGATGTTACTGAGAAAGGCAACACATACACCAGAATTCTTTGTAGAATATATTGTTGCCTACATATTCAGCATAAGTTTGATGCCTACCGATTAGTAATTAGTTTCCATCTCAACAAATTTTAAAATGACACTCCCTTACAAGAAATAAATGTTTATTTGGAATGTAATAATATAATAAATATTTAGAATTCAATTACTTTCCTGAATATAATTGATTGGTAGCACTCCTTGTGATCCTTAACTTCAATCCAACTGCATGTGAGTTCCTTCTTCAGGTACGTGTTTTTCATTGTTCTCCTTAATTTTGCTACATCATTCCATTTTCCAACCACAGCATAGGCATTTTAAAGGAAAAAATATGTTGGTCCATCATGTGGCACCAAAGCAAGAATGATTTTTTTTATATGCTTTCCATGTTTTACATCACCTTGGACTCTACAAGTAGGAAGCATGATTCATCTCCAAAGCACAATACTAAAATTATATTTTATTGATAAGAGCCATTGCATCTTCCAACTATCTACCATGACCAAGAATATTCACCATATAGACATAGCGGTGTGATACTATAATATCTACTTGTAAAATTGAAGTAATGACAACCTTCATCAACTAGCCATACATGACTTTGTTTGCTTAAGCTTGCATTCAATTGCTTCATAGATTCCAAGTGCAGATTTAAATTCTTCAGCACCCTTCACTATAGAATATGGAACTTCCTTCTATGAAAAAGAATTGTAACCTACCCATAGCAGCATGAGTAGCCAATCTACTCCTCTATAAGCAAATGGTCTAGTGAACATGTCTATAAAGAATTCACCCTTTACCAACTCTAACATTTTATTGGCATTTTTGCTATCAAAAATGTTATCTTTATCACCAAATTTGGTTTCCCCTTCCTTCTTTTCAATGGCCATGGCTATGAAAAAGGATAAGAAATAGCATAGAAAAAGACTGAATCTAGGGAAAAAGAAAAAAACAAAGGGGTCCATCTCAACAGCTTTTAAAACAACACTCCCTTGCAAGAAATAAATGTTAAGTAGGAAGTGGGATTCATCCCCAAAGCACAGTACTAAAATTATACTTTATTGATAAGATCCATTACCTCTTCCAACTATCTAGCATGACCAATAATATTCATCGTACAGACATAGCAGTGTGATACTATAATATCTACTTGTAAAATTGAAGTAATGAAAACCTTCATCAACTAGACATACATGAATTTGTTTGCTTAAGATTGAAATTAGTTGCTTCACAGATTCCAAGTGCAAATTTAAATTATTTAGCACCCTTCACTATAGAATATGGAACTTCCTTCTATGAAAAAGAATTGTAACCTACCCACAACTACATGAGTAGCCAAGCTACTCCTCTTTGCCTCTTCCAACTATCTAGCATGACCAAGAATATTCACCATACAAACATAACAGTGTGATACTATAATATCTACTTGTAAAATTGAAGTAATGACAACCTTCATCAACTAGCCATACATGAAATTGTTTGCTTAAGCCTGCGATTAGTTGCTTCATAGATTCCAAGTGCATATTTAAATTCTTCAGCACCCTTCACTATAGAATATGGAACTTCCTTCTATGAAAAAGAACCGTAACCTACCCACAACTACATGAGTAGCCAAGCTACTCCTCTACGAGCTATTGGTCTAGTGAACATGTCTATAAAGCATTCACCCTTTACCAACTCTAACATTTTATTGGCATTTTCACTATCAAAAATGTTTTCTTTATCACCAAATTTGGTTTCCCCTTTTTTCTTTCCAATGGCCATGGCTATGAAAAAGGATGAGAAATAGCAGAGAAAAAGAGTGAATCTAGGGAAAAAGAAAAAAACAAAGGGGTCCAACTCAATAACTTTTAAAATGATACTCCCTTGCAAGAAATAAATGTTTATTTGCAATGTAATAATGTATTAATATTTTTACAAAAAAAATATTGAATTGAATGACCAAATTCAAGGCCTTGGCCGAGTGAAATGGTATTCATGTCTCCATAGAGTAGAGTAGATTCACGTAGTTTTATCACCAATGTGTAGTATGGCAAAGTAATGCATCATTTTGAAGGAAACATCAAATAAATCTCTGAAACTCTTGTGATGCATCAGGTGGCGGTGATGATGGCCACCATTAAAGTAAAGTAGGCCAAATCATACATTTTCCCCTCCCCTTTCGAATAGAAACTTTACTAAAAGGAAAATCTCACTATCTCACTTTACACCCTGAGTCAGGATTAGGCCTTTGTATGCCAACTTTTATGAAATCTTGAGAAGCATTATGAAAGTACCTTACCCTGTTTGACGTGAAATTTTCTTGAGAGTTAGATTTTCATATCTAGATCATTCTCCCTTTTTCCAGTAAGTCATTCATCCACATCATCCTTGAATAGGCCCGAGAGAGATTGAACCCCAACGAGAGGCAAATTATGTCAAAGGTGTTTAGGCAAGTCAACGTCCCAGTAGGTTGGCTTGGGGGAGGGGAAGGTCGAGCCAACATCTTCAAGTTGTCTGACGCCAACATCGTTGTTGGCCTATAGGAACTTGAAGCCCTATAAGAACTAAGAAACCTCCATGACCTGTAGAACAGTGATCCTCGTCAGAGGGTTAGGGTCTAGCAGCCAGACAATGAGATGCTAGACTTGGAAAACTAGAGGAAAACTAGGGCGGGCATTTGAAATCCCCTTTAGATCTTCTTATACATCACTATCAGATTCGCATCGTGGAAAGGTAAGTAGCCCGCCAACGAACAATATGACTCCGCAGGACCAGATGTCAGCCTTGGCTCCATCATATCCCTTCTTGGTAATCACCTCTCATGAAACGTATGTTTCCTTTAGTTTCCCCTTTTTGAAAACTGCACTAAAGAGCTACCTACAACAAATTCGTAACTATTTTTTGTGATCGAATAGTTTAGCCTTTCTCAATCATTTAACATATAATCTGACGGTGCATAAGAATGATAGGTGGCAAGTAGGGGAGTTTATTTCAAAGGGGGACACCTTACATCGTAATTAGCCATAATTTTTGTCAAGGTTATAACCACATGTTATATAAGTAGGTTTTAACCCCGAACAGAAATTACCTGCATACGAATTCTAAATCACAAGAAAAATAAAATGCGAGAGCATAACACATAAAACACATATACACAGAGATTTCCCACTGGATCTCAAAACCGAGACTACCAGCTTGATTTTTCATTATATTCCTTTCAATGTTACAATACATATTTATACATGTCGAAGCATCCAATACCATGGAC